>APFE030288883.1:18976-76232 GCA_000404065.3 Pinus taeda | reverse complement strand
AATGCGAGAGCATAACACATAAAGCACATATACACAGAGATTTTCCCCTGGATCCCAAAACCAGGACTACCAACTTGATTTTTCATTATGTTCCTTTCAATGTTACAATACATATTTATACATGCCGAAGCATCATGGACTGAAAAACCATCACGTCCAATACCATGGACCAAAAAAAACCATTGATCCAATACCATGGACCGAAAACCATTGTGTCCAAAAAACATGTGCGAAAATCATGCACAAAACCATAGGTGGGTCTGCCAACCTAACGTAGGGTCCAAAACCAAAATTTTCCGGGGCACTGCCCCGGACCCCATAAAGTGGGGTTATGGGTACCCCTCAAACCCCCTGTTAACTATGTGGAAAGAATATAACACAACCCAACACTTTCGAGGGTAAAAGCTAGTGTTTCCCGAAAATCACACAAAGGGGGTTAAAAGAAAGTAAATCCAACTCGGGTCCTGGAGCAGGGCCTCAAAAGACTCCTCCCTCCCCAGGACAAGAGGGTGGCCCAAAATCAACAGAAAAGAAAAAATAAACAAACAGAAAGAACACCTATGCTCTGGACCTGAGGTGGAGTGAGAAAACTCGTTCTCTCCCCAGGACGAGAGATTGACCCTGTGGTTGGTCCGGATCGTTATTTACACCTTGTTAATCTCCCCGAAAACGGCACCAAAATGTTGGTGTCCAGGTATGAACAATTTATTCACCCTATTCCGACATTAATTTATCAATTCGGGTGCATATCCTTTCAAAGCAATGCACAAAGTATATGCAGGGGCAAGAACACAATCCGTTTCGACCAAGGGCTCACGGCTAAGATTCAAAACAAGATTGTAAGAGTAAATAAATTACAGAACTCTAGAAAAAATTACAAGAAACAAAGAATTGTAATAGCAAACATAAACTATCAAATAATGTACACACAAAGATGCAGCACTTGATCAGAAGAGCAGGCCCAACTCTCTGATTAGGGTTGCGTTAGCCACAGAAAAGATTAGAACAACAAAACATATGATATTTTATTAGTCTGTAATGGGTGATTACAATAGCAATGGGGGAATCCCCATTTACAGGAACATTCTTTCTTTTATACACAACATAGGAGAATAACATATCTCCCTGAAACACGGTAACCGCATATGCAAAAGTATACATATGTTGGAACGGCACCAATCACCAGATGACCGAGATAGCAAAAAGGCCCAAGAATAGTTCCAGGGGATCATGACTCTAGTTGCGTGGTCTCCTCAGGGCTGGTCGTTACCATATTTGTTGGGAAATGCTGAAGTGGTGGTTCCTGTGTTCCAAGTTGCGATCAAACATTCAATTCAATGCTGCAAATAGATAAGACTCTGTGACTTTACTTCATTAATTAAAATATTCCAAATGGACAAGTTAGGGGTATTTACCTCATAAGTTTAGCATAGAAACGTGGGTAAATAAGTACAAAAAGGGTCGAAAAGGATGATGAAAATGGACAGAAAGATAGCCAAATTCGGTGCCCAACAGGTCCTACTGAACAATCCTAGATAATAAAAACTCTTATCATATAGGATGAAAAATATGATGTAAAATGAATATAACCTTATACGAAGGTATGAAAATTTGTCATTGTTTGTGAGTCTAAACAACTAAGAGTAAATACAATGTATTTTAATCCATTTCAATTTAAGTAATTTTGGATGTACAATGGCATTTTGTTGAGGTTTCAAAACCACGAAAAAATATCCTTATCAATTTTTTAATAATAGGCAACTATCTTGGGCTTACCTAGGTATTATTACTATTTTTTCTATTCCTGAAGGGACTAACATATACTACAACAAAGAACAAGTAATTCTAGTAGACAATTTTATTATTATGGTTAATATTATTGTTATTGAATACATAAGAATGAAAGCAATCTGATCATTATTATCATTGCAAACAAACATTAAGAATGGTATTGGGAAAGAACTTACAAGACTAAGACCGAGATTCAACGTAACAATATTAAAGGAAATTAAGAGTCCAAATGTAAACTACATGTATTAAAGACCGCAAAACAAGGTAAAGTAAGCAATTTATGAGAAATTCAATTCAAAATTCAAAATATAATGTCATGAACATAAAGACCCAATAGGGTGAAATCATGAATGGATGAATAAAAATGTGTATGTTCCATTCCGAAAAAAATACCATATAATATAATACATAAATAAATAATATAACTCAGCCAAAAACAAGTATTGTTTAACATTAAAAAAATTAAAAAACAATGAGAGCAACATTGGCCAAAATACACGTGAGCTAAAACAAAGGCTTGAGTAATGGTTACTAAACTCTTTCACAAAACTTGTCTAGAAGCAGTTATGCTTAGCTATGCTTCCCAATGAAGGAAACGTGACAATGTACTTAGTAGACCATGTTGATAAAAGACAACTTGCAATAAAAAATGAAGTCTCTTAATAGGAATTTGGTACCTAGAATAGATGTGTACAAGACATGTAAACAACTAGGCACTAATTTGATTAACCAAGGTTGAGGATGGAACCTAGGGATTAAGAAATAATACCCTTGGGATTATAGAAATAACATTAGAGTAAATAATAAAACCCCAAAAAATAAGAAAGGAAATTACCTAATGAAGATGAATCCATAGTTATGGAATCCAACACATGTAGAGGAAAATAATGGTTATCAATGTTCAAGATAAAAGAGTTGGAAATACAATAGTAATATTATGTAAGGAATGACTTTATAATTACTTACCCACATGCAAACAATAAGAAATGGACCAAGCCATGAAAGGAGTATGCTCTGGTATCGCTTTCCTATATCAAAGAATAGGTAAAATAAATGAGATAGTGAATATGTCAAATATCTTTGAACACAAAGCATTGAATAATAATTTGAGAGGAGCAAACAAAAAATGTACTGTAAAAAGAAAGGTATCTAAGTCAGGAATATTGGTTCCCCTAACACCTTCAGGGTTGAAAGGGACTTATTCTCTTTGGTAGAAAGCAACAAAGAAAACCCTTAACCAATAAGGAAGTGGATTGGGGTTAAAAACCATTGAATTTCACCAAAAGAGAACCCCAAGTAAAACTTTGTTAGGATCCCACCCTAACCCCCTTATTTATGTAATGGGATCACGTCATAATAAAGAGTCAATAAAGCCCATATTAATAATTGTAAGTGGTTAACCCGCTATTAATGACGGGACCACGGTTAGTTGCAAATGGGCCTAGTATTAGATAGATGGTATAATAAAACCCATGGTATTGATCCATGGTATTGCATGTATGAGTCATATATAAAGGATAGAGACTCCCTGCGAGGAGCATCATGTCTTATTTCTGAATCGAGCTCTGCTCTATTGGAGTTTGCCCCCTCGAAGAGGCCGGTGAACATTACTTTCTGAATAATAAAATATTTGTTGTTGACTCTCACTATTCTATGTTCTGGGTATCTTTCTTCGCATATTCTGTATTTGGGTGTCTTTTTCAGGTTAAGAGCATAACAAGTGGTATCAGAGCACTTTCCAGGGCCGGTGGGATCTCCATTTCTTAGCAAAAAAAACATTTTTTGGCTAGAGACGTGTTCCGACGTCTTTAAACCATGGGATCTGTCATTGAGCGCATAAACCTGCAGATTTGGGGAGGCATGCACGCAAGAAATACAAGAGGTGGTCACGCTTGTTGGACTCCCTTGTAAACCCTGTGGGTACCCCTTCGAGTAGTAGCGCATTAGACAGAACCGCGTACGGACTGTCTTCCACGTACCTTCTGGGTATATTGGAAGCCCCCTAGCTCCTCTGCAACCTAGCCATAGATAAACTGTCGGTCGTTTTGCTGCTACAGTACATCGAGAACAGCACTCGGAGAGATTACTCGCCCGTACGATAGGGTAGTCGGGTTGTACGGCTAACGGTACTGTTGATCCTCCTTAGTTAGAGCCCTGAAACATTGGGTCGAGTACTACTGTCAGACCCTTATGTATATTGCGATCTGTAGCACCTGACACTCCTCGAGACCATAGCTCCCTTTATCTTGGGATCACGCATCATCTCGGCCAGATCCGCTCACGCAAAAGGGTGCAGCAGCAGCAGACATCAATCTGATCTATTAGATCTATCAGATCCACAGCAACAATCTATTCTACCATTCAGATCTCTCATATCCACCTGATCTGAGTAGTTGTGTGGGGTTCCTATATCAGAGCATGATTTTCGCAGGACTTTTGACAGCATTAACATTTTGAGGATTCGGCGACTGTAGTATTCCTAAGGAAGGAGTAAAACTCCGTTAGTAGTCTGAGATATTCCGGGGCGCTTATTGGTGATCTAGCCCATCAGAATCAGGACGACGAGATGAGCACAGTGGTACCATTCAAGTCTTAGTGAAAAAAATTTTGGTGGTCCCAAATTTTAAGAAGCATAAAGTCGGTGCATGGTAGCCACTAGAGCCCAAGCGATGGCCAATGAGAGGATGGACAAACTTCAACAAATCTTGAAATCCATGCAATTTCAGCTTGACAATCTATCAGTATTAGTCCCGGACGCAATCCAGAAGGGCAAGGAGGTAGCCCATGAGGAAGAGAATATTGGAAATGGACACAGTGAGGGTGAGTCTAGTCATTCTCCTCGCCTCTTGGGCCAACAAAAACAACAATCTCGTCCAAGACCTCCCAAATTGGATATGCATAAATTTGATGGTTCTCACCCAGCAGCATCGACAACACAAATGGAGTAGTATTTCAATTTGAATAACATCCTAGATGATGAGACTCAGCTCATGGTGGGGAGCCTGTACTTGGATAATGAAAGGTGGCAATGGTGGGAATGGCATCAACGTTGCAATACAGCTTTTAGGACTTGGGACAAATTCAAAAAAGCTCTTAGAGACCGCTTTGACCAGGACTCTGCTTTTTTGGGTCATCTTACTAAGCTCCGACAGACAGGCACAATGGATGAATATATTACAGCCTTTGAAGCCTTAGCCTTCCGCACTAGGGGTCTCTCAGATGTGTTCTACACGGAATGTTTTATCAACGGTCTTAAAGAGGCCATAAAAGCCCACGTCCAACTGCACCACCCTCCCACATGGCTTGAGGCTTGCAAGGTATCTCGTGACATGGAATGTGCGTTAGCAGCCCTGGCCACCCGCCCAAATTTCACCGCCAAGGGTCGCACATCACAGGGTCACAGTGCCACTCAAACACTTAAGGTTCAAAAGGTGTCACCAGTAGAAATGGCCGAAAGAAGAAAGCAAGGATTATGTTACCACTGTGATGAAAAATACTCCCCAGGTCACAAATGCAAGGAGCCCAATTTTTTCAAATTGATGCTACTGATTACAGCTCATTCGAGGAAGATCCACCACTTGAGGAACCTGAGGCGGTAGAAGAAGATAACCAAAAGGACAATGTCCCTGACAAACCAGTTATTTCACTGCATGCTCTGGCAGGGATTTCTTCACCTCAAACTCTCAAAATCAGAGGTTTTATTAAACATCGCCTAGTAGTAGTCCTGATTGATAGTGGAAGTACACATAATTTCATCCATCAAAAAGTCGCGAAAGCAGTGCATTGTTTTGTACGAGCAGTTTCTAACTTCCAAGTCCAAATTGCGGATGGGGGCACAATGAAATGTGAAGTCCGCTATGAAAATGTCAAACTTCAAATGGGGGATTATCAGTTGAATACCCACATGTTTGCAATACACATGGGTGGGTGTGACATTGTCCTCGGGGCTAAATGGCTTCACACTCTTGGGCCAATCACAATGGATTTCCAGGAGTTATATATGAGTTTTAAGCAGAACAACTCCACACATACCCTCCTTGGACACCAGGCGGGAGCCCCCTCTATCATCAGCTTGCATAGGATGGAAAAATTGCTAAAAAAAGGGCCATCATGGAGTTATAGCTCAATTTAATGCCATCCAGGCTGTCGAAACCAAGTCTCTACCAATTCATCCTGAGATGCAATAGATTTTAGATAACCATCTGCCGGTCTTTGACAAGCCTCATGAGCTTCCACCCTCGAGAGGGGAACATGATCATAACATCATCTTGGTTCCTGGGGCCCAACCCCCAAATGTGCGCCCATACAGATATCCGTTCACCCAAAAGAACGAAATAGAAAAAAGAATCAAGGAACTTTTGGAAGCAGGTGTCATACGTCCCATCATTAGTCCTTATTCATCACCGGTGGTCATGGTACTCAAGAAAGATGGGGAATGGCAGATGTGTCCAGACTTCAGGGCCCTCAATAAGTTGACAGTCAAAGATAAATTTCCCATCCCAGTGGTTGATGATTTGCTCGATGAACTCAATGGGGCTCAATTCTTCACTAAGATGGATCTTCGCTCAAGCTACCACCAAATTCGCATGAAGGAAGTCGACATTCCAAAAACTGCTTTCTGAACTCATGAAGGCCATTATGAGTTCTTGGTCATGCCATTCGGTCTTTGTAATGCCCCATATCTACTTTTCAGAGCCTTATGAACCATCTTCTCAAACCATATCTCAGGAAATTCGTTCTTGTCTTCTTCGATGGCATCCTCATCTATAGTTGCACTTGGGTCGCACATCTTCAACATGTAGATCTACTTTTGCAACTGCTCCGCAAGCATCAATTATTTGTTAATATGTCCAAGTGTTCGTTTGGCATGGAAGAAGTTGAGTATTTGGGCCACATTGTGGGGCATGCAGGTGTCAAGGTGGACCCCAAAAATATCCAGGCAATGCAGGATTGGCCTCAACCTAAGACTTTGAAGAGCCTGAGAGGATTTTTGGGTTTCACAGGCTATTATCACAAATTCGTCCGCAATTATGGTCGCATAGCGAATCCCCTCACGCAAATCCTGAAAAAAATTCATTCTTCTGGAATGAGGATGCACAACAGGCATTTACAGCTCTCAAAAAGGCCATGTGTTCCACTCCAGTCTTAGCACTACCGGATTTCACCAAATCTTTTGTCATTGAATGTGATGCTTCGGGTACAGGTATTGGGGCAGTTTTAATGTAGGAAGGTCGACCTTTGGCCTTCACAAGCCAACAACTAAGTGGGAAGAATCTGGGTCAATCTACCTATGAGAAGGAAATGATGGCCATCTTACATGCAGTAGAGACCTGGCAACCTTACTTACTGGGGCGACGTTTCCAAATCCGCACAGACCATCACAGTCTTAAATATTTTTTGGAGCAACGCCTATCCTCCCCACAACAAAATAAATGGCTCGCCAAAATGCTGGGATATGATTATATCATTTACAAGAAAGGGAAAGAAAACCAGGTAGCAGATGCATTGTCGCGCCAATTTGAGGAGGAAAGTACATTGCTCGCAATTTCCCTCCCAATTCCAGACTGGATTGAAGAGGCTCGCAGGAAATGGTTTTCACATCCAGGGCTCTCCCAACTTATTTCTCAATTGCAGGTGGATCCTAATTCCAGCAAGGGCTACTCGTGGCAGAATGATATTCTTCGCTACAAGGACAGAGTCCTAATATCACCAACATCCACCCTCAAAAGTAGCATTTTGGCAGAATTGCACTCATTGCCCATTGCAGGACATTCGGGCTTTCAGAAGACGTATGCGCGCACCAGAAGATCATTCTTTTGGACCGGTATGAAACAGGACATCCTTACTTTCGTAGCAGAATGTGACGTCTGTCAACGCCACAAAGGGAAAACAGTCAACACACCAGGCACATTACAACCATTGCCCATTCCGGCGTCAATTTGGACGGAGGTCTCCATGGATTTCATTACAGGTCTTCCAAAGTCTGGGAACAAGTCAGTCATCATGGTGGTTGTGGACCGACTGTCAAAGTATGCTCATTTCTGCGCCCTACCCCAACCATTTACACCAACATTGGTTGCCCAAACTTTCATGGATCAGATCTTCAAATTGCATGGCATGCCCACTTCTATTGTGTCCGACCGCAACCCAATATTCACCAGTAATTTTTGGCAGGAGCTCTTCAGAATAAAAGGCACTCAACTCAAACTCAGTACTTCATATCATCCGCAAACAGATGGTCAAACCGAAGCCGTCAACAAATGTCTAGAAACCTACCTTAGGTGTTTCAGTTTAGAAAAGCAACACCTTTGGGTACAGTGGTTACCTCTGGCGGAATGGTGGTATAACACCAACTATCATGCCACCACCAAAATGACTCCCTATGAAGTAGTCTATGGGCAACTTCCACCTTCCCCTACTTCTTATCTCACGGGGTGCTCCAAAGTACAAGCCATGGATCAACTCCTACAACACCGCACAACCATGCTCGCCCTCCTGCGTGAGAATCTTCATCAAGCTCAGAACCGTATGAAGCAACAGGCTGACCAACATTGCTCAGAGTGCCAATTTCGAGAAGGGGATCAGGTTTTTTTGAGGCTGAAACCCTATAAGCAAACATCACTCAAAGACAAGGGTTGTCAAAAGCTCTCTCCAAAATTCTATGGACCATACCAAGTACTTCAGCGCATTGGAGAAGTGGCTTACAAGTTGGCTTTGCCACCTACAGCAAAAATCCACCCAACTTTCCATGTATCGTGCCTCAAGAAAGTGATTGGGAACAATTGTCGAGTTCAAACCAGTCTACCGGATTTGGACGAGGAAGGGACAATCTGGCTTCAACCGGAACAGGTTCTAGACACATGAGACAAGCACCTGCGCGGCCGCATGATTAAAGAGGTCCTCGTCAAATGGAAAGACACCTCTTCGGAAGATGCAACTTGGGAACCAGCCACTATTCTTCAACAGTTTCCGCAGCTTCAGCCTTGAGGACAAGGCTAGTCTTAAGGGGGAGGGCATGTTAGGATCCCACCCTAACCCGCTTATTCATGTCATGGGATCACGTCATAGTCAAGAGTCAATAAAGCCCATATTAATATTTGTAAGTGGTTAACCCGCAATTAATGAAGGGACCACAGTTAGTTGCAAATGGGCGATAGTATTAAATAAAGGGGAAATGGGCGGTAGTATTAGATAGATGGTATTAATAAAACCCACGGTATTGGCCCGTGGTATTGCATGTATGAGTCATATATAAAGGATAGAGACTCCCTGCAAGGAGTATCGTGTCTTGTTTTGTAATCGAGCTCTGCTCTATTGGAGGTTTCCCCCTCGAAGAGGCTTGTGAACATTTCTCTCTGAGTAATAAAATCATTGCTATTCTGTGTTCTGGGTATATTTTCTTCACATATTCTGTGTTCTGGGTATTTTTTCTCGCATATTCTCTGTTCAGTATTGCTTTGCAGGTTAAGAAGCATAACATTTTTTTATTTATTTCTTTTTTGATCCAATGTTGCTCCTTAAGCGAACAAATTAGTTCCTAGGAAGAATGTTTCCAGATTGTGTAAATACCTCTAGAAGCTCCTCTAGCATTTACCATTATTCATTCAAAGTGATTATTTTTTTAATTATCATATTCATTTCTTGTTTTGTTAACTTGGTCTCCTGAAGTAGAAGAATATCAAGGCATTATGTTCTCATAAGATTTATTGTTGAATTTACTTTCAAGGGGTGCCTAAGGCCTCTATAGTTCCAGGAGACCAAGTTCATTATTTACTATGTGATGGAGCTGAGGATCATTTTCCTCTCACTGAATAATTTAACATTTCCTTGTATCCAACACATTTTTCAGTATAGGTGTCCATTGGTTGTTGAGTTCCCATGACTATGTCTTTTTTTGTTGTGTTATATAGTATTCCTTATTTATTTTCCCTCCATATTTTTGTGGTTCTAAGGAGGAGAAAGAATTTCTTTGGATTTGTTTCTAGTGATAATCCTTTCAAAAGAGAGGACAAGAGGGCTCGCAGGGGGACAATGAGAAGCTAGAAGAGGGAGAGGGGGAGTGGGAAGAGAAGGAATAGGAGGAGAGGAGGAGAGGAGGGGGGACAGGCAAGGGAGGTATCAGGGATGAGAGGCTCTACATCATCACATGTAGAAGGAAAGTCAAGAGGAGACTCCCAAGGAGGCAAAAGGATTGGAGTTTGAAGATTGGGAAAGCGAAGAGGGAAGGGGGGGCAGTAGCCCAAGGAGGAGGTCCAGAAGGGGTTAGGATAGAATGATTTGTAGGTTTATTTCTATATTTTTGCATTTGACAAGATCCCATTGAGTTTCTTGTGTTTCAGTTATTTTGTCTGCTTATCTCTTTGGACATCTATTTGCAAAATGACCATATTCATGATGCACCTTTCATTTAAAGGGAAGAAGGGAATTTGTTGGGAATCTATTTGTTGAATGTGAGCCCAATAATCAACCTTGATATTCATAGCCTCTGGGAGTCCTTTTCCCAGGTTGACGTCCACAAAAATTTGAGCACACACATGTATGGTTTCTTTTGTCTCACTTATGTCAAATTATTTTCCAAATTCATTGCCAATATCTTTTACAAAATCATATCCCCAACAATGAAGGGGGAGGTGAGGAAGACAAACCCAGACTGGAACAAATTTAGGGACATCAAGTTTAAGATCAAAATCTAGTGTCCATCTATTCAGATACAGTCCTCTAGTGTCCATGAAATAAGGTCCATTTATTAATATAAGTCTCAATATTCCCTGGATTCGAAGTAAAAAGTGAAATATCCCTTTCCATAAAAACAAAAGGAGATTTGGCCTAGAGTTTTGGCAGCCTAGTTCCTTTCCACCCATTTTTTAACCATATTTGGATAAGGACAATGTCTAGTGGACTGTCCAACTAAACCTCGATCATCCAGAGAAAGAGTTTCTTTGTGAGGCATATAGGGATTCAAATCCATTTTTGGGATATATTTCATCCTTTTGACAAACTTGAGACTGAAGGAAGCTCACAAGGAGCTCCAAGGGAGGAAATGAGGCTAGAGAAAGCCATAACAATGACATCAAAAGGGGCCACATGAACAGGGTGCACCGGGAGGGAGAAGAGGGAAAGATGAGGTTGTACCAACTCAAGGGGTGGGTGTGACCCGATCACAACAGCTCAGCTCTGCAAATAGTCATTACCCTTTTTACGCATATTTGTTTTATGAGAACATTTTTGTTACTAAACCTTCATGAATTCCTTTTGATATACATACTTTTAAAGATGATAAAGGAATTGTTTTAAACCTTATTACTGATGAATTATAGCTCAAATTTAATTAAGGTGATGAGTTATCAATAGATTACAAACTTCATAATTATGAGAATTTTCTTAAAGCTGAATTTGATCATTCTTGGATCTGATTTATTTTTAAAGAAAGAAGAGAATGCTAGTCCAGTCATTTGTGATATTTATTTAGAGTGTGAATCGTCTCAATCATTATTAGTTCCTCACACTCCTGAGAACTCGTGTATGCCTCAAAATGAGGACTCCCTTTTTACCGATATTACTATTTAAGAATTTCAATTTGAAGCTTCATCAAATCGTAATGAATTTTCCATTCCTATTTATGACTCTGACTTATCTCAACCTCCTACTTTTTATCCTGATCTTGAACCTCAATCATTTCCACAAGTAGAAGCTTATATTGATCTTGATCGTATTATTCCAACCAATACTTGTGGGAAGGAAATTTTTATAAATGAATCTAAATTGTCCTCTAACCATAGTATAGATAACAATGGTTGGTATTCTGAAAAGGCTAAATACTCATCAAATGAATCAATAAAAGTGCATAAAGTTCAAACTCTAATTTATCAAAATGCTTGATTCTTCAAGCACTTGATAGGGTAGATTCATCATTTTTCTAATTACCTGATTCATCTGATGATCATCTTAGGGATCCATTTGAAGGTCAATTGAATGACTCAGTGAATAAGCTAATCGCTAATCATTTTATTCATGTACATAATACTAAAGTTTGTTCCTCCATTCTTCCATTTGATCTCCTTCAATCTCTAATGAACATTGACCCATGTTTTTATGATCCATTAGAGATTTGGTTGGAGGAAACCTTTGAGGAAAGGATAATTGTAAATGTATTTTTGTAAATAGGTTAGTAATAGATGTCCATAGTGCATTTAGATTTATTTTTAATTTGACCATATTTTTTCTATTGTTACTGATGTTTGTTGTACATATTTATCCTGGTAACAAAGAATTTGATTGGTTGCATTGGAAATATGACTATACACAGTCATATTTTTCTTCATAAGATTTAGAGTAGTTTAACCTAGTTTAGTTTGATTTTATTTTCTTTTAAAGAAATTATGGTATTTTTATGGATAAGAATGAGTCTTTACAATTGACTCGGCTATCATCTTGCTTATAGTAGGTTTCTATTTCGTGAAACTCTATATTTGATCATTATGGTAAGATGATTAACTAGATTATGATGCTCATTTTTATTAATCACAATTGCAGTAGGATTTGAACTCACATTTTAAATAAGGGCTTAGTTAATAAAAGGGCTTACAAGTCAAAATTTCAAATCATGGCATACAATATCATCTCATGCATTCGATTCATATGTCAAGCTTATTTTGTCTTGTGAAGAAACCTTGTAGTGCATTTTTTAGCATTTAGGTTAATAATTCCATGATCTTCAACATATGTAAATTTGGTGGAAAATGCAACTTGTTTGCCTATTTATATGTACCCTTCATGAGACAATGTCATCTATAGGGTAAGCTTGTTCTTCCAAGGTATGTGTACATGTGTTGATCATCATTTGCTCTGAGACTCAACTTTTTTTCTCTCTTTTAGTTATAGTTTGTCTCTTATTTTTGTTTTTCTTCTTTTTGCAAATTTTCATTAATTTGAGGATTTGATTTTGCTAACAAACTTTGTTGTGAAAAACAATCATTATAATGCATTCATGGAGTTTCCTTTCCAATTTTTTCTTATTATTTTATTTATACTCTTTTAAAACTAATTGTTAGTCTTATTCCTAAAAGTTCATCTTTAAGACTTGCAATGTTAGTTTTCAAGCAAGATTTGTGAAAGAAAGAAAATTCCTACTAAAATCATTCAAATGCAAACTTTAAATCACAATTATGCTTTGTAATAAGAGCCTTACTAATAAACCTATTTACAAGATAAAGATCTAATACTCTTAGCATCATCATCATTCACACACTTTTTGATGTTAAGCCTTTTACTTTTTCTTGTAACAATTTTCTTATGGCTCATTCTCTTCGTTGTTTTCTTTGCAATTTTCTACCATTTGATTTTATTTCATTTTGTTTTGTTTTCATTTCACTTTCTAATAAAACTAATGGGGGAATACATAGCATGATTATTAGGAAATCATTGTATGCCCTATTATGCATAAACATAATCTTATATTTAAGGAATATTTCTGCAAGAGATGATGTTATTATGTTGATTTTCAACTTTCATGAATGGTAAAGTCCCTGGTTACTATTAATTGTGATTAAATATTTCCATCATTATCCAACGAACTATTTCTTAACCCCATTTCTAAGAAAGCAAAATATAGTTACCAACAACTACTTCAAGGTAATTAGTTCCTGGGAAGCAAGGCTAGCCAAGAAAATATTAGTTACCTAAAAAAAATTACGTCATTTGTTTCTCTTAAGGGGTTGATCTGCCTACCCATCTATTAAGTAACCTCTTAGAGTTTAAAAATAACCATAGTTGAACTTTAAAAATAATATAGTTAACTGGAGGATAGGAGGTCTCATCACGAGTCAACCTACCATGATCATAGGCTCTAACATAATGACATTACCATTGTTGGTCAACAAGCCAAGGTAATGGCTTTTCGCCACAAGGTTGAAAGACAAGAGGTTGTATCACAAAATGGCTTGTTCACTTTGTTAGTTCCTATGAATGGCATTGTCATTTGCTGGTTACCAAGGTAGGATAATGATCTTCAATTGACATTCAAATAATTTTTGAAATGATATTGTGATTATGTATTTATTCCTAATAGATGGGGCACTAACATCTAAAAGGGTTAAAAGGCATCCCTATTGAGGCCATAGATGCATGTTGGAAGCAGTGGCCGTGCCTATGGTATTTTTGATGGTGTTGGACCTGCCAACATCCAAGGGGATCTCCCTAGTGAGAAGTCCCAACTAGACCTATGATCATTTGGAGCAGGATTCCCAGCAATGGGTGGTAATGTAGTGCCTTGAATGCAGTAGCGTGCAAAGATAAGTATGATGAATTTGGTCGGAAGCAAGTGTGTGACCTTACAATGAGTCAAGTGAGATGCATGGGAGTTAGATAACACAGAGGGGAAAAGGAAGTGTGTCCCTTAGAAGCCTGTAATAGTACGCAACCTAAGAAGAACACACGAGTAGAATGACATCACAAGATGGAAGCGGAATAGTCCACAAACCAAAGTGATGGGTTAATCCAAAAACACGCCTTCAATAAGATTCATGAAATTTCATACAAATTAGTTCATAAGAAAATGCGTAAGTTAAAAAAATACATTACTACAATAACCAGAATAGTCTAACTACAATAACAACATATGCATGAAAATGTGATGGCTCAGATATATTATTATTAAGTGAAAGTTCTATCCATACATATACCATTGATAGCCACTAGCCCCAATAGTGGAACATTACAAACAACACCGCCTGCTCCTCCAAAGAAGTGTACTCTCACTATTTTGTGGAGAAGCCAAGGCTCATCAGAATACTCCCAAGCCTTCTCTAACCCTAAGCCTAGCCAAAAGCTTGGCTCTCAAAAGCTTGTTCTATGAGTTATGAGGTTCTATTTATAACAAAGGGTGGGGTAACCCTTGACATTCCCCTTTTACTCTTTGACTACCCTCATGACTCTTCAACTCCTTTACAAATAACTCTTTACATTACACAGTGATTGTTCACATTCCACAAATGACACTTGAAATTTCACTCATAATATATTTACAAATAATATACAAGTTCCACATATACCCATGTGGAACAAAATAGGCTTGAGTCAGCCTAACAAGAAAAACACTATGACTCAGAAGCTTGGGGAAAGACCAACTTGGAAACATCCTCTTGATGATCTTTGATGACAAACTAATACCAAGCTTGGTACTACGCTATGGTGTCCTCATATTGTTTGGTGATGTCTTTCTGGAAACAGACTCTTGTCTCCATGGCTTCTAGGTATATGGTCTTGGAGCCTTTGTCCAACTCATCTTGAAGCATGCCAGCATTGTCTTGAGTGTGCTTGGACCACCAATGTACTTCTGCATGTTTTTCTACACTCGGCTACAAGTCATCATTGGTGACCTCTCGCATTTATTGCTCCATGTACATGTCAACCTCTAGCCGGACTTGGCTCTCCTCAATGGCTTGGGTGAGGGAACTAATTGAATGGATCTTGTGTGTCCTCACCATGACATCCACACTCTTGAACAACCATGCATAGGAAGCCTCAATGCCACTAATGAGCAGAGGGAGCTACTCATAGTTCCAGATCAACATCTGGATAAGTGCTTTTTCTAGCTCTTCTTTTGGCTTCATTATCTTATGCAAGTAAATCAGAGCTCCCTTATATCTCATTGTCCATTCTTGTATGTGTGCAATAGCGACATGCATGTCCTTGAGAGTTTGGGCAATATTTATGCACCACTACTGAAAACCATATAGATGGAGAATTGTCTTGTGCACGGCGAAAAATCCATCATAGAGTTTCTGCATGTCATTCTCAAAAGTCAATACTTCAACAAGTATCACTTTTTCTCATCTATGCCATAGCAGATCTTGTGGATTGTTCTGCCCTCTGCCTAGCCACTTGCAAGTCCTTTTCCATCTTATCATTCTCTGCTAACAATAACTTGACATTTGGGCACATGGCTTCTGCATAAGCCTTAGTGGCATCATCCATGACAGTTGGATGATTTCAAACATCTGACACTATCACCCTTTCCTTCATGAATGTAGGTGATGTGTGATCATCCGGGAAATTCTTTCTTTGTGCCTGTACAATCTTTTGCTGCAACATATCAAAGGATATATTGTACGCATCATCACCAGATCATCATCAAGGAGGAAAGCCTCTACTTGCTCGCTCAGGACTGGTTATGATATTGGAGGAGGTGGATACTACGGGGTGAACTCGAATGCTCTTGACATGAAGTTGGTATCTCGACCATATGGCTCTTGTGCCAAATTTTTGTCCATTTCTTCAACCATTTGCTCAATCTACTATGCATGTTCCTGATCCTACAACTACTCTGATCTGGATTTAAATAGAAATGTAACAAATTACAGAGATAACCATAAACACAAAGATGTAGCGTAAATAATACTTCATTTCATTAATATAAAATACTGAGATATCCTTACAAACAAAAAATGGACATAAATAGTTAGGGCGATGGTAGCTTATCTCTGAGAAGAGATGTGGTGGCTACATGCCTTTAAACTATGTTACAATGAGGCTCAAAGGCCTATTTATTGTTGAGAAACAATGGAAAACCCTAAAAATCCAAAAACCTAACCCTAGAAGATGAAACGCCAAACTGTGGACCCCGTTTGGGTAAATTGGTACATCAACTTCCCGGGGTCGTAACTTTGGCATATGATCTCTATTTGACGTGTACAATATCTCATTAATCTGAGAACTACAACTTTGGGAAGAGCAACATCAGTCCATGGACCCATGTTGCTCCTAGTTTTCCCAAAAAACATTGATTAGGGCCTCAAAATGGCTCCAGAAGTTTAGGACCAGAAAAACTGCTAAAAATAGTAAATTGTGCTACAATTAAGGAAACTGAAAAGCTGGAAGAAACAATGGTGGGGGTCCAAGTGGACTTGGCAGGTGGCCACCAATATCCACCTGGATCATTCCTCCCCCCTTAGGAAGCAATGGTCCCAATTACGTTGAGTTCCTCCATGTGATGAGGAAATTCTATTGAACTTAGTCCCTAGTGAAGGAGTTGGCCTACTTTGACAACTCGATACAGTTGGATATTCTGTTGGTGAGTGTGATTGATCTATGTTTCCATGATCTGATCAGTTGCATCTTGTTCTATGCAATCTAGGTTTAACTTTGTGGGTGTGATTTGTTCTGCAATGTCGGATGTGTCTAATAATGGTGGAAAGTATGGCCAAAGGTGGTCCACATTGAACACTGGGTGCAAGCCAAGGAATGGGGGAATGCTGAGCTCAAACACATTGTCTCCCACAGCCTTGGTAATTGTGTAAGGACAATATCAGAGTGGTCTAAGTTTCTGATAGGCTTCGATAAGGTGTTCCTTTTGGAAATGCAACCAGACTTTGTCACCCACCTGAAACTTGTGTAGCACATGATGTTGATTATGTCGCTGCTTATACTTGGCATTTAATTTCTCCAAAATTTCATGGACTTGCTGGTGAATATGTTGGATGTGATCAATGAAGTTGTTTGCCTTATCTTTTTCAGACTGGACATGAGCCGAATCTGTGTGAGTAGCTGCAAATGGCATGGCCACATCAATGGGACATAGTGGTTGGAATCCCAAGCCCACCTAAAAAGGGTTGTGGCTAGTCGAGGTGTGGAGAGCCTGGTTGTAGCTGTACTGAACATAGGGGAGGCTCTCATCCCATGTGCGTGGATGCTTTGAGTTGTACATGCACAGAATGTGTACAATCATCTTATTTACAACCTCTGTCTAGCCATCAGTTTGAGGATGGAAGGTTGTGGACTTAGTGAGTTTGGTGTCCACCATTGACTAGAGACTGGACCAAAATGTATTAAGGAACCTATTATCCCAATCTGAGATGATAGACTGTGGGATCCCAAATTGCACCCACACTAGTTCACAAAAGAGTTTAGCAGTAGCTTTTGCTATGATATTCTTCTTGCAGGCCGCCATAATGGCCATCTTCAAGAACATGTTGACGACCACAAAAACACAGTCGTTTCCATGCTTAGTGGAAGGAAGGCCTAACATGTAATCCATGGAGATGGATTCCCAAGGTTGACTAGGGGTTGGCAGCAGGGTATAGAGGCCTTGCTTCTTGACTATCGGTTTGGCAATGGCGCAGGTAATGCATGATCTTATGTGCTTCCCGACAGCTTGTCGAAGATTTGGCCAGTAGAAATACTTTTGTAGTACTACCACCATTTTCTCAACCCCGAAATGCCCAGCAGCTTGTCTATAGTGTGCTTCCCAAATCATCTTGGCATGCTCTCTTGAAGGAACACAAAGGTGACCCAGGTGGCATAAGAAGGCACCTAGAGGTGAAAATCTGGAACATGCCAACCCTCCAAGAGTGTCTGGTATGTGTGGCAAAATTCTGGGTCACTTTTGTAGAGAAGTGGCCAATCAGAAGTCTCTTGCCCACAAGAGTTGAGCACGGAGGTTAATGACATGATCGGTGGTCGACTAAGGCAATTTGCAACATTATTGGTCCTTCCCTTCTTATACTTGATATTCAAATAGAACTGTTATAGGTATGTGGACCACTTCTGATGGTGATCATTCTATAATTTCGCTTGGGTCTGTATGAACTGGAGGGGTCGGTGGTCTGTGTGGATGATTGTTTCCTTCCCCAAAATGTAATGTTTCCATTGTCGACAGGCCTGCACAATGTAATACATCTCTTTGTCATAATTGGGATACTTCCGGACTGTGTCTAAAAGTGTCTCAGTGTGATATGCCACCAGATGCCCATGTTGAGTAAGGACTTCCCCAATAGCATAGTCAGAGGCATCTGTCTCGACCTTAAATGGTTGTTGCAAGTCTGGCAATGCGAGCAATGGTGTCAAGTAGAGGTAGTCTTTCAACTCTGTGAATGCCTTCTGTTGAGATTCAGACCAAAAGAATTTTTCTTTCGCTCCTCCCTTGGTGACTTGACTCAAGCGCCAAGTGATATGAGAAAATCCCAACACGAGCCTATGGTAGAAGTTGGCAAGACCTAGAAAGTTTTTGAGCTCCATTAGAGTGGTTGGAGAGGGCCAATCCCAAATGACTTGGATCTTGGTTGGATCCACATGCACCCGTTGTTCATCAATAATGTATCCTAGATACTGAACCTGGGTCATGCCAAAAGTGCATTTCTCCAAATTGGCACATAACTTGTGTTGCCGCAGTGTTTGGAGAACCTGTCGAATGTGCTGGAGGTTCTCTTCCCAACTCTGGCTAGAGATCAGGATGTCATCCAAGTATACCACTACAAATGAGTTGGTGAACGGCCGCAAGATGTCATCCATTAGCCTCATGAAGGTTGTAGGAGCATTCATCAATCCGAAATTCATAACTAACCATTCAGAAAGGACCTCCTTGGCTTTGAAGACAGTCTTCCACACATCGGAGGGTTTGATTGGTACCTAGTGATATCCTGACTTCAAATCGATCTTGCTGAAATATTTTTCCCCCTTCAGTTGGTCCAGGAGATCATCAATCCATGGGATCGGGTACCTATTATGGATAGTGATCTTGTTAAAAACCTGATAGTCAATATAGAGTCTCTAAGTCCCATCCTTCTTCTATACCAACACGATCAAACTCCCACAGGGCGATGAACTCAGATGGATGTGACCTTTCTATAGCAGCTCCTGAATTTGCCTCTCGATTTCATCATTCTCCAGAATGGAGCATCGATAGATTGGTCCATTAGGAAGGGGTGCACATGGGGTCAAATTGATGGAGTGCTTGACCTGACAGTGCAGAGGAACCCCTGTGGGGGAGGTGAAGATGTCCTCATACTCCTCCATGACCTTGTCCATCTGTAATTGTCATGTGGAGGGACCCTATCTAGAGGTTGTGGCCACCATATTCTTCTTTCCTTGAGGGCGTATCATCAGGAAAACAAATTTCCCAGTTTTGGAAATGAGCTTACTGCATTGTTTTGCAGTAACCAAAGAGATGGTGGTAGGCGGTGCTACCTTTGGTATCCTGTACAACTTAGTTCCCAAAGTAATAATAACAACACGAGGCCTTGATTCATACACAGCATGTCGCTTCCACAAGTATGGTTTTACTAATAATACATCACAAACTTCAAGGGGAGCAATGTCACACAATACCTCATCCGTGAAGGGCTTGATGTTGTATGGAAGGCGACACTACTGGCTCACGTGAAGACCCCATCCTTGGTGAAGCCACCCGATGGTGTACGGTTGTGGATGTGCCATGGTCGGTAAGCCTAGCCGCTTCACAACCTTTGTCAAAATGGGGTTCTTTTGGCTCCTGCTATCGATAATGAACTGTAGCATGGATCCCTTTACCCACATCTAGGAGTGGAAGCGACGCTCCTCCTCCTCTGGATCTTCAGGTTCCTCCTTTTGGATCTTCATAATGGAAGTGGTGGCATTGGGCTCCACATTGATAATCTGCTTCCCATTATCATTCCCTTGGTTGGGCTCTGACTCAGAGTCGAAACATGCATCTGATTTTGATACCTTTAGCTCAGCCACCAGTGACTGCTTGGCCCGACACTCACTTGTGTTGTGAGTGGAGCTCTCATTGAACTCACACCATGTTCCTGTGTCCTTTTTTCTCTTTGCGACATTGTTCTTTACTTACAGCTTTTGCGTGTTGCCTTGGGCCACCCTGTCTTGGCTTTGTCCTTTGTTTTGTGGTTTGAGGGCACCTTTCCCTTGCTTCGGATTTGCAAATCCAAAGTCTCGCTTCTTCTGTTTAAACTTTTTCTCAACCTTGATGGCATATCAGTATGTCATGCTGAGCGAGTAGATGTTCAGGAATTCTATTTCTTCCTAGATGTACTTATGCAAGTAGCCACGGTATTTGAGTATCAAATGCTACTCTGAATCATTGATACCCAAATTTGAGCAAAGAGTATGGAAAATATTGTTAAACTATGGCACGTCTTGGTCCCTTCCCGGCCACAACGTGGTCCACTTTATGTATTGATCATCATAGCTTCCGACAGGGTAGTACTACTCCTTGATGGCATCCCAAAATGAATTCTAGGTGGGTGCGGCTGAAAATAGTGAGCCGGTACTTTCATCCTTCTGCTCATAGTAGGTTTCCCACCAGTCCTTGATGTGGGGGGCTGCTTTGAGAAGAGCGAAAATAATCTTTTCCCGACTGGAAAAATCATGAACAGAAAGATAACCCTCTAGCAAATTTAACCATTTATCGACGGCGTTTGCATCTATCTGACCCTCGAATATGGGGATTTAAAAATCAACTTGTACCTTAAACGATGTGGCATTTCCAGAGTAGCTGTGGGAGGCCGATGCGTCGTCCCTGGGTAGCTGCTAAAGGATCTGGGAAAATTTGTCCATCATCGCGTTCCTTCGTCGCTCGAGGGATTCTTCAAGCAAGATTTCAATAGGATCTCCTGCTCCATCGTCTTTCTTTTCATTCGCCATGGGAGGTCGTCGGGTTTTGTGAGGCTGGTCAGGCAAAGGTTTGACCAGTTCAGGCCCTAACTCCTTATATCCCGACCTTGTTGGGGAGATGCAAAGAAAAACAGAGAAAAAGCAGACCACTTTGATACCACTAATCCGGATTTAAACAAGAATACAACAAATTACAGAGATAACCATAAACACAAAGATGCAACGGAAATAATACTTCATTTCATTAATATAAAATACTGAGATATGTTTACAAACAGAAAATGGAGATAAACAGTTAGGGTGATGGTAGCTTATCTCTGAGAAGAAATGTGGTGGATACATGCCTTTGAACCATGTTACAATGAGGCTCGAAGGCCTATTTATTGTTAAGAAACAATGGAAAACCCTAGACATCCAAAAACCTAACCCTAGAAGATGAAACGCCAAATTGTGGGCCTCGTTTGGGTAAATTGGTACATCAACTTCGTGGGGTCGTAAATTTGGCATACGATCTCCGTTTGACGCGTACAATATCTCGTTAGAAAGATCTATCCGATAACTACAACTCTAGGAAGAGAAACATCGGTCCATTGACCCATGTTGCTCCCAGTTTTCCCAAAAAACATCGTTTAGGGCCTCAAAATGGCTCTGAAAGTTTAGGACCCAAAAAACTGCTAAAAATAGTCAAATGTGCTACAATTAAGGAAACTGAAAAGCTGAAAGAAACAATGGTGGGGGTCCAAGTGGACTTGGTGGGTGGCCACCAATATCCACCTGGATCATACTCACCCTCTTCTTCATTTGCTAGTTGTTCTGACTCTTCAACCTGTATTAGCACAGTTTGCTCTATGATCATGCCTTTCCCTTCTTCTTATTCCTATTTATGTTTCTCTTCCCTCTTTGTCCTTCTTATCTCCTGCTCTTCTTTCAACTTCTTCTCTATTTCCTACAACTTCCTTTCTTCTTCCTCCAACCTTTTCTTTTCTCTCTTTCTTCGCTCTGCTCTCTTTATGCACTGTTGCCTCTTTGCCTCCACTTCCAAAGTTGCTTTCTCAATGAGAGGATCCTCTTTGAACTTGTAGCTTTTCTCAGCCTTTGGATTCTCGGCAATCTTCCTCTTGCCTTTGTCCTATGTTGGTTTGTTGCTTACCGTTGTTGTTGTTGTTTCTTCCTGTGGTGCTAATTCCTGTAGAGAAGCTTTTCATTCTATAACCATGTTGACCGAGTCATTGAGCTTGGAGGAGTTATAAAAAAACCTCCAAGGATCTTCCTCTGCCCAATGAAATGTCCCATGGATCCATGGATAATACACCTTTTCACAGTGGTTCTTGCAAATACAGTGGGGATCATACATATTGTAGTCATTGGTTCCGGACTCAAACTTTTCTAAGTTCCCTACCTTGGCATTTGCAGCCTTCAAACTCTTGATCTCGTACAATCCAATCCACAAAGGAAGAGCAAGCCATGGTGACTTCTTCCTCCTATGCAGCCATGTTGATAACCCTATGGAGATGTGATATGCAACCTCTTGCATGACCAAATTACTCATGGCAAACCTTGGTAGTACATTCAAAGGCTTCTCTCCACCAAACATCTTGATGAAGGTGCCACCGAGTGAGGCATACCAATTTGCAATGTTAAGTATTGCCTTCATTAATTCTTGGGACATGCAAGGTGGATCCTTCTCAAATATCAACTTGAAAATGATGATGAAATGTTCAGATAGCCTCACCATGAATCCTTGGTATCTACACTCAGAAAGCAACTTGTAATAAATATTCACGGCAGTCTCTCATGGTGTCCATGTCCAACACATGCTAGGAAACTGATGTTGCACAAATTGCATCAAGTAGGTACGCGGACATATAGAAGCTTGCTTGCTCATCCTTGGGTAGATTCTGGGCATTAGTCACATGCACTTTCAGCTAAAGAGCCAAGAAATCCAACCAGTTTAATGTCCTTCCATCATTCGCCAACTGGTCCAACACAACTACCCAATTTCGCGGAAAGGTCTCCCTGCATTAGCATGCAAAGATGATCAAGAGTTAGTAGGCATTTCTGAGTCACTTAGTCTTGTAAACATAATTGGGTGTCGATCTAAACTTTGACAGCTCTTTCACCCAACACTTTATGATGTCTCTAGTGTTCAAATTGTTGTTGGGGGCATAGAAAAGTGAATCCATGTGATTCACCAGCTATGGTAAGTGATACATCTGATGATAGTTTTATGTCCTCAAGGTAGCAAGTTGTGTTCCACTGGCACTGCTCAATGTCATCGTCTCAGGATTGGTATGTGAAATAATTCAGTGAATGATGTCCACACATGGGAAGGTGGGGTACCTGCATGCAACCTTATATAAGCCCGACTGGTGGATGTTAACATAGACCTGTTGATCTTCTAGACCTGCTGATTCTCTATGAACAGTTGTGTGTTTGCATATTCTGGAAAGTTCATTGACAATTGTTCAACTACATCCCAGTGTTGCTCTTGACAGTATCCTTTGATGAAATTTTTTTGGAGGCCATGTTACCTGTACTGCTGAAGAGTTTCTCAACTACTATTATACCTAGAGACAAAAAGGACACTCATGGCATGAAAATGTTAGCTTGAAATCGAAAGCACTTCAAGGAAAGACCAAACAACAAATTGGGAAACTACTGGGAAGGATTGTGCAATTCTGGGTCTCAGAGGTGAGTGACTGTCAGCTCGATCTGTGCATTGTGCAGTACCAACTGCCAGTGGGGAGGTGATGCTGATTGGAACTACGCACTGTAAATTATGTCTAGCTTGAGCTGGTTGGGACTACGCATTGTGCAATCCCAATGGCCAAGGCTTCAATATTGGCTCCTAAAATTGCACAATGCACAGTTGGAGCCAGTCCTTGGTAGCCTCTATTCCTAGAGCCAAGCCAGAGCCTTGAGATCCAGAAATGCGGAATGCATACCGAGAAGAGCAAGATCTGTGCCAAGGAAACCAAGATCTGCCCAAGGGCAACATGAAAACGAGAAGATCGTAAAGTGTAATTGATGGTTGGTGTAGATGATGATGCATGCAATCAAAGCAAGTGCAAGAATCTATCAAATTGAAGAACAATGAAGCTTATGGAGAGAGTCACCGCAATGACGACCATTAGTGCAAAATTTGGGTTATGCATGTGACACTTTGGAAAGGAAATGAAAAACTTAAAAAAACAAATCTACAAGCTAAAAAAATCAAAACGTAAATGTTCTTTCAATAAAACAAGTAAAACAACACTCTCACAAGCCAAGGAAATAAAAGCGATAGAAAAAGCAACAAAAGACTAGAAAAGCAAGACTTACCCGGAAAAGTTGCAACCACTGTGTCGAAGGTTCCTAGATCTCCTCGGGAATGCTAGAGATCCAAGATCGAATGTGTAGATGAGCTCTGATGGTGTCCATTAAATAGATTTGGTCGATTTAGGGCTTATGACGTGAAGGCCAAAAATCTAGGAAAAAACAACACATGGCGGCAGTTTCCAAAAATAGCTCAAGTGTAAATCCAACTGCTATAACGAGACCCCTATTTTTAGGGATTTTTTTTCTTTTTTACTTTTTTCTTTTCTTGGAAAGGTTGTCATGCATGCTCAAAGAGATTACGCAATTTCGAGGAGAACTGAGCAACTCATTGGCACATGCATCGAGCAGTTGTTGAGGGAATGCTTCTACACAATTCCTAGGCTGAGCGGCTCTGGCCGCCTCTCATGCTCTATGCAGTTTCAAGGTAGGCTACCAGCTAGGTCTGTGGAATTTTGGAGTCGAAGCTCACTGTTGGCTTGAACTACGTATTTCCTGAGAGCAAGTTTGGTTGTCCTCTAGGATTGTACGGCTCACTAAGGTAAGCCTAGAACCAAATTGGACCCAAGTCAGGAGGTCAGCTTGTGGTTAGGTAGCAAAGCAAGTAAACAAACACAAGCTATAAAACAAAATGTAAACCTCAATGAAAGCACAAGTACCTGGGTCAATGTGAGATAAGCTACTGGGATTTTAGGAGGGAGGCTCCAAAATGAAGCATAGGCAAAATTTTGGAAGGTGGTTGTAGCCGCTACAACATGTATAAAAGTTAATTCAATACTATGATTTATTTTACTACCTTGTTTTCTCAAAACTAATTGTCAACGAAGTTTATTGTTTCATATAAAAAGTTTCCTAGAACACATGGGGTAATACTTTAATAAGTTCAAGAACAATGATGGATATGATTTATGTATGTTAAATCTGCATGTCAAGGGAAAAGTTGTTAATATATTTGAAATTTGGCATTTTGTATTATTTAATCACCATTCCTTCATTTTTACAGGTTTCGTACCTTTAACCAAAGATAATTGTTTCACCCAATTTGTCGCCATTGTTGTGGCCACAACACCCCCCCCCCCCCACCCCACAAATGATCTTTTGACAAAATTCATGGGACCCTTCATGTCACAATTTTGGAAAATTTCCTTCTTTCCTCGCATGACGATTTTTTTTCAATTCATATTGCTTGGCCTTTAATCTTCTCGCATAAGCTTCGTTATGGCCATTATTTTACTTGTTGGATTGTTAGCATCTCTATGTTATATTTCGCGTCATGACGACGCTATCTTAATGGTTACGAGAAGGAAATGCGGCACCTTTAGTTCCCACATCACTTCATATTTTTCTTTTCATTTACTTGATTCGCATCTCCTACACATCACTTGATATATCACCCCATATCGTGGCTTAAGGTCTTGCATGGTTGATTGTTGCTTGGTCCTCCTCTACCACTTCATTTGACACCTACATTAATAAAAGAGTGCATCATTATTTTTTTTTAGACCATATTATAAATACATTTTTACATAAATTATATAATATATATATATATATATATAGTATATATATATTAACATAGGTATATTATAAACCTCTCATTTTTAACTTGTAAATATAGTTTTAATTAATTAAATGAAATATAAAAATTATAAATAAATATTAATAGTTGACCCAAAAATATAATAAAAATAAAAAACATTCACATTATAAGATATCAAAATTTACCTTTTTATATAAACATTGTAAATAAAATATATATAAAAATATGATTTTAAATCATATGCACAAACATTGTATACTATTAAATACAATATTATATATAAATTTGCACCATACTATATATATATATATATATATACAATTTTTTTGCATTGTATTATATTGTAATACAAAAATTATTAATTCACAAGCTGAGAAGTATTAATAACGTATGATCATGACTATAAAGTTTTGTATCTTGCCAACACAAGAGCATCTAGAACCGCACAAAAAGGCAAAACAATCTTGTCTCTTGAAGAGAGTCGTAACGAATGACATATAAAATGAAATGATATTTTAAAGTTTATGAGACTAAAAATAGTTTATGGGACCATCGGTTCCCTACATTTCACATTTTGCAATTCAATCCTTTTCTGATTCAAATTGATGATGAGCTAGCCCAACCTTCCAACGATCCCCTCGCGAAAGACAAAGTAGAATCTATTTGCAGCATTCATATGGACTTGAAACAAAATATATAATATATAGACAAGATGTACAAATAAATACAATACTATAATACTAGGTTTTCACAATAAACCAAATATTATATATATATATAATATATATAGTATTAAATGCTACATTATATATATATAGATAGAAGATAGATAGATAGATAGCTAGATAGATAGATAGATAGTAAAAAAATATAATATATGGCAAAAAATTTTGTATATAATAAAAATATAAATAATGTATAATAAATATTTAAAATTATTAACTCACAAGATGAAGCCTTAGAAATGTGTGACCATGACTACAAATATTTTGCACCTTGTGAACACGAGCACCTAGAACCACACAAAAAGAAAAAAATTCAATCTCTCGAAGAGAATTGTAACAAAAGACATATATATAAACAAGGTGGAGTGTGTGTCTTTGCAGCATTCGTGTGGGATAAATCTAACGTTCAAACTCTTTGAAAAGAATTATAACAAATGACATATATATAAACAAGGTGGAGTGTGTTTGCAGCATTCATGTGGGATAAAGCCCATATATATATATATATCATATTGTAACAAATGTAATATATTGCAAAAAGTTTTGTATATTGCAAAATTTCTGAAGGCACAAGTTCTTGGTGTTGTAGACTGCGTGTTGTATACTTTTTCCTTCAATCTTGACAAAACCCTTCAACTTGCTTTGATGCCCTTCTTGAAGTTTATCCTTGAATGTCTCTTTGTTTCCCCTTCTTTGACTTCAACACCTTAGCTCTGATACCATGTTGAAGAATCTAGGGCAGTTAGAGTTAATGAGATTCTTGACGTGATAACTATTTGTGAGGTATTTTATCTTTAGCCTATTAGTACAATATTTTCTTGATATCATTATTGTGTGTATTTCTTACTCCATCAAATAGCTATAAAAAACAAAGAGACAAGAACACAAGATGTTGGCTTTCTGCCAAGGCCAAAACCTCTCCCTCTTGGAGAGGAAAACAGGCACAAAACTCTTCGTATAGAGATTCCAATTGACAAATACATGGACCATAAACATTGACCTATTAGGTAACTCCAAGACCAAGACACTAATCCTCTTCTTTATTGCTATTGAGATCATCATCATTTTTGCACCACTGAGGCCATCACTACTGCACCACTGAGATCTCCATCACTGCTGCAACACCGAGATTATTATTGTTGTACTATCGAGATCCCCATTATTGTATCCTTGCCAAGATATTCATTACAACAAAGAGATCTGATATCTATCTATCTAATATATATATATTATATTAATATATAATAGAGAGAGAGAGAGAGAGAGAGAGAGAGAGAGAGAGAGAGATAGATAGATAGATAGATAGATAGATAGGAGAGTTGCACATCGATTTACTGAGATACTTATCTTGTCCATTAAGGTCATGATTGCAGTTATACTAAGATCCTAATTGCATCTATTATGACTGCTTCTGGACTATATACCGAGACAGAGTGTGTCTTCATGAGATCACTGCCTTATCACAAGAATTTTGAGATTATAAGGTTGCTTGAAAGATCATTGTATAGATAGGCCTAGATTGTGAACACCGAGGATATTTTCTCATTGTAATTCTTTCAGAGGTATCTGATATGCACCCTGTTGTACCCATCTGAAGTTCCTGAGCTTGTGGATAGACCTCCAAGAATGACAGCCGAAATTTCTCCTACAATTGTCCTGTACTTCCTGCACCTATACGAAGTTCAAAGAAAATATGAGTTCTTCTCCTTCTATGGTGACCCTAGTCGCATATATATAGTAGTTAGTCTCCCATAATAAGTTGACATGACAATGAATTATTGTGTCACTTCATTTGATCCGACATGACTACTATTTATATCATTTTTCTACCTAACTTGACTGCATTTTACATCATTTTGTTTTTTGCCTTCTTCAAGAGGAGTGTGCTTGTCTTGGAGGGCTAATATAAACACTAGGTAGACTCATATTCATTACATATATGCTCAAGAAGAGATTTTCATGACTTTGAATCTTAATAATACATCTTAAGGCTCTCAATGGGAGCCACTAAATAAATAAACCTCTTTTTCATGAAACCCATGCAGCAAGGCATAATAATAAATTCATTTTCTTGTCTACAAAAATCATAATTACAATGTCATGAAGACCAAACCTAATTACACTTTCAACAACACTCCCTCTTAACTAGGGATGTATTCATGATGGTATGCGGTCATTCTCAATCTGAAGAATTTCTCATAAGAAGAATTGGATTGGTAACCCATCTATATAGCACCATAATAACCAACATTGATTCCACGGCATCGCCTTGACTAAAAACTCTATCTCTCATCATATTAGAGCACAATGTTGGCGAGACCAATGACTATAGACACCTTCATCATTGTCTCTCAAGGTACATACCCACCCGGATGTTCACTGAGTATGACCTTCTAGGAATATTCTTATCTTGGATTCCCATCCCTCAAAGAATATCGGCCCTCTTGCCTACTCTTATTTTGGATGCCCTAAACATCCTCAAAGAGCATCGGATCCTAAATGATTACCCAATCCTCCCATTCCTCCTTTCCAAATGAAGACAAGAATGTTGTGTCTATCTCTTCCTCTTAAATAGGGAAGATATTCCCGTTACTGTAAAGGAATGTACCCAAGTTCCCTCTGACCAGGACTTTCCTAATCTCCCTCTCAGTTAGGGACTTTTCAAATCTCCCTCTCAAATAGGGACTCTCCTTTTCATCAACAGCTTCTTCTTCGTGGGTCCTTTAGCTATTTGATCAATTTATTTCCTTGATGTCATGAAATTCAGTCAAACTTCTTCCTTGTAGGGCATTAGCCATCCATCACTTTCCTTCTTGGTTTGTCATGTCATTCCTTTCTTCATGTAAAGTGGCCTTCTTAATACATATCTGGAACCTTCATCATATGGCTACTTCTTCCTCATCATGTTTCTTTTAGGAATTTCCATCCACCATATTAATGCTAGGTGTACTTGTACTTGCAACTTTTGCTCCAGTATCCCTGCATGAACTTATCCAGATATTATTCAAGAAATCAAAGCATAACATTAAATCGAATAGTACCTTTCGATATGGCTCTTCATCATGACATCATCTTGTAGGTATCATCATCCTTCAAACATGTTGACACATCTCCCAAAGATATCCATTGTCAAGGGTCTTCCTCTTTCCATCGGAGTCTTCATATCTTTCTGAGAGATTTCCTAGTCAAGTCTTCTTGGTCTTTTGGATGTTGATCACCTTCGTCAGGGTTGCATATCTCACGATCTCTTCCTTCCTCACACGTTCCATTCCCAAGATATTTCAATCATAGTTTCTTAATTGTAGTCAACCACCTCATACATCATATGAGGACATATTATGTTGATTTCATCTTGTGTGACTTATGCCTTCCTGCATCCTTTCAAAGGAGGAGATCCTTTTTCTCTTGATCATGCTTCTCAAGATAGAAGTAATGATCCATGTTACCTGCAACCATATGTCATGACATTATAATATTAAACACAAGCATGCATACCTCATTTTACCTTTAGATCATCTAGGCTTCTTCCAGCGACTTCCTTGATTGAAAATATCCTCAATCCCTTGATCTGCTTCATTTATCATGTCATCATACCATCATCTCATGAATTCCATAAGTTGGATTTCCTGATGAAACATTTGCTTCCTCTCTAGATTAGTGAACCCTCTGATGGGGATTCCTTTGGAGAATCTTGAGGATCTTGTATATCCCCATTGGGAAAATGTTTCCTTTTTTACTTGATCTATGATGATCCTTGTCCTAGATCACTCATTCCTTTCCTTTGATGTCCACTAAGGTTCCCAAGAGCTATATCCTTCATGTTTGTATGCCATGGATTTTTTCCTTCATGATTCCCATGGTGATGTCACAAGCTCTTGTTTCTAATCCTTCCATGATGCCATGATGCATCTTATTATCATGGTCATATCTATAATAGAAGCTTATAATAGGACCATTTTGTGAGGGATAATATCTCAATCATAGAAGTGATATGGTACTCCCTCTTTCCTTGGCCCTTTTCTTTAGCTTCCTTCATCTATCCAGTGATATGAGCTTCGATAATCTTTCCATAATTTTAGCTATACTATCTTGTCTTGTTTTAGCACCAAAATTCCCTTTTCCTTTTGCACATTATTTATTTCTTTAACCTTCAATACGTTTGCCATCAACTTGTCTTTCTCTATTTAGAATAGAGACCACAAGTTGTTGAATGAGGTAACTTTCTTATCCCATGGATATTTATTACCTTGATTATTTTTTAGTGCATTATAGATCAATGATGACTATATTCCTTCCTAGATCTTGTAGATGAGACCTTAAGAAGATATCATACATCCTTTGATACCTTTACTCTCATGTAGATCAAATTTCATGTGACCTTCTTCATTGCACCTTCAGAGAATGATTTTATCATATACATGTCTTTGATTTCTCCAATATTGCTATATGAGGGGATCTTTCATAAGTATCCCTTTCCATGAATTCAGAGGAGACCTTTTGATATGTTAAATGACTTCAACTACTTAGAGGAATATGTATATCGTCCTTCTTCATGCAAGGAATTTCAATTACCCATCCAATTTATAGATCTCCTTGCAAAACAGAAGTCAAATTGATTAAGGAATGAAAGATACTTAGTTGGCGTGTGAAGATGAAATCTTTTCCTTGATTTCTTTGATGATGGCTGAAGAAGATATATTAGGGCTTCTTCTTGGATGATATAAACTTAAGAGCCTTTCCTCAATAGAAAAGGTTTCTCCTTTTGATGAGGATTATTTGATGCTTCCTCGGATGATCTTCTTCTAGGGCAAGGAGATGATACTTGCTTGATTTATAGCCTTGAAGATAATGACAATACATTTGTTTTTCCTTCTTTTGTAGTGTCTATTAGGATTGCTTCTAGGATTTCGACCTTCTCCAAGATTATGTAATCTTTGATTTTGAGGTCCTTTGAGCTCCCTTACTTGTAGACAACTTGATGAGGGTCTTGGTGGCCTTTTGATGATGACTGATGTGGAGACACAAGTTCTTATTATTGTAGACTGCTTGTTGTAGACTTGTTCCTTCAATCTTAATAAAACCCTTCAACTCGCTTTGATTCCCTTCTTGAAGTTGATCCTTGAATGTCTCTTTTCTACCCTTTCTTTGACTTCAGCACCTTAGCTCTGATACCATGTTGAAGAATCTAAGGTAGTTAGAGTTGATGAGCTTCTTCTTGACATGATAACTATTTGTGAGGTATTTTATCTTTAGCTTATTAGCACAATCTTTTCTTGATATCATTAGTGTGTGTATTTCTTGCTTAATCAAATAGCTATAAAAAATAAAAAGACAAGAACACAAGATGTTTCCTTTTTTCCAGGGCCAAAACCTCTCCCTCTTGGAGAGGAAAACCAGCACAAAATTCTTCTTATATAGATTCCAATTGACGAATACATGGACCATTATCCTTTACCTATTAGGCCACTCAAAGACCAAGACACCAATCCTCTTCTTTATCATTGTTGAGATCATCATCATTGATGCACCACTGAGGCCATCACTACTGCACCACCGAGATCTCCATCACTGCTGAAACACCGATATTATTACTATTGTACTATTGAGATCATTATTGTTGTATCCTTACTGATATCTTCATTATGACAAAGAGATCTGATATATATATATATATATATGAGAGTTTCACTTATATTTACTGAGATATTGATCGTCTCCATTAAGGTCATGATTGTAGTTATACTATCATAATTTCATCTATTATGACTACTTCTGAACTATATACTGAGACAAAGTGTGTCTTCATGAGATCATTGCCTTATCACAAGAATGTCGAGATTGTAAGGTTGCTTCAAAATCATTGTATACTTAGGCCTAGACCGTGAACACTGATGATATTTTCTCACTGTAATTATTGCAGAGGTATCTGAGATGCACCCTACTATACCCATCTGAAGTTCCTGAGCTTGTGGATAGACCTTTGAGAATGACATCCGAAATTCTTCCTGCAATTGTCATGTATTTCTTACACCTATACGATGTTCAGAGAGAATATGATTTCTACTCCTTCTATGGTGATCCTAGCCACACATATATAGTATTTATTCTCCCATAATAAGCCAACATGATAGTCAATTGTGGTGTTACTTCATTTGAGCCAATATGACTTCTCCTTATATCATTTTTCTAGCCGACTTGACTACATTTCACATTGTTTTGTTTGATGCCTTCTTCAAGAGGATTGTGCTTATCTTGGAGGGATAATAAAGACACTAGGTAGACTCATATTCATTACATATATGCTCAAGAAGATATTTTCATGACTTTGACTCTTAATAATACATCCTAAGGCTCTCAATGGGAGCCACTAAATAAATAAACCTCTTGCTCATGAAACCCATGCAGCAAGGCATAATAATAAACTCATTTTCTTGTTTACAAAAATCATAATTACAATGTCATGAAGACCGAACCTATTTACACTTTCAACAACACACACCTGATATACATATTAACGATGTTCTAATTGTAATATCACATCTGCTTGGATATCAAAACTTTTAAATGGTTAACATTGTAAAACATTCGATATCGAATCCCTGATATAATGGACCTGATAAAGATCTTAAAGGGAGTTGAATATGATATCGCATCCACTCCATATTGGAGCTACCCAATATCGTAAATATTTTGTGTTGTATCATTTTAAAAGTTTTTACTCTGATACCACTCATCTTTTTTCACTTGTCACTTCCATATGGGGTCACAGTTATAATAATTGAAAAGTCTATTTTCAATGGTTTTGCATGAAGTATGTTGTGTTTAGATTTTGATTTGGTTTTCAGATAAGTTTACTAATAGAATTAATAAGCTCTGATTGGTTGAAATAGGGATGAACCTAGGGTTGAAAAGGAGGAAGTATCAACTCGATCTACGATTTCTAAAGAATCTTTGCCATGTGACAAAATGCAGTTCTAAGCTGGGAAGATTGTTGTAATAGAGACTAAAAAAGGCCATCACCCTAAGCAGCAAATCAACCCTTCAGCTAAAGAACAACACCTTGTTACAAGGATTTCCCAAATTTGACTTGTATTCAACTAAAACAACATATTTTTGGCCTGCTGAAGAAGACCTCCAGATTCAGTTGTTGAGAGATATAAGGGGGGTTGTTAGCTCTGTAAATTCTGTATAAATATCCTTGTATTCAATCTTGTAAAGGGTGGAGATCGTGATCACACACAGGGGGCACTATAATAATTCGATTTGTGCTTTCGCACTATTGTAGAGAGCAGAGAGTTTTATTGTAGAGATTGTAGAGAAGTTATGGATTTGTTATAAAATGACTTCGCATTATTGCAAGTAGTTTCATTAAGGGTCAGAGCTACTCTTGGAACTATGGTAATAAAATTTTGACATGGTTTTAATTAATTATTATTCTTTTGTACTATTACCAGAACTCAGGATTATTGTCTCATTGTTAAAGTTTCTTTTTTGGTTTTGATCTTTATTTTGAAAAATATTATGTTTCTTCGATATTATGCACTTTTTTTGTGTCATTGACATTTTGTTGTTGAAGCTTTGTTAAAGCTATCTTTGCTAGGCAGAATGAGATCGAGATCAATCTTAATTCGTTGAAGTATTCATGTGGTGAATGATAACTATTTACTATTCATTTGTGGGCTTATTTTTCTTTCATTTGTATTAGTTAGTGTGGACTACTTCCTTTAATTATTACAAAATCACATGATGAATTATACCAGTCATTTCCCCCGTTTTAGTTAACTTACTCTTGGATTAGGAGAGAGTTATCCCATTCTAGTTCGAGATAAGTTTTCATGTTTTAGATTAGTTTTTCATTTGCATCTTTGTATGCATCAATCCCTATCTTAAAGAGGCAAATAAATCATTTAATTGTTGTTTGATCATCCTTTTTAAATCGATCAAACCTTTGTGTCGATTTACTTCTTTAAATTACATCTTTAAAGATCGACATAAAGGAAATAGAACATGATGTAATATAGGTGTAAATAGATTAATTATTAGTTTAGGTTATATTAGTATTAAGTTAGTTTTAGATTAGTCTTAGATGATAGGATAACTAAACCCATAACTAGTCGAAACCACCATCTTCAATGGAAAAGAAGTTGCTTTAAGTTCCCGACCGAGTGGTCTCCCCTAATGTTGACAGAGGACATTTTTGTCGATAAACACAATTATATGTTTTAATCTTTTCATTGTGTATTTTTCTCATTATTTATAAGATATTAAATTATTTTAGTGATTTGCAAATATCTTAAATCTAAATTCAAACATAGTCTCTTTCCCTCTTCATTGATTTTTTCTCTCTTGGTTAAGAATAAGACAATTCTTATCTTGGTCAAGATAGGCTTCATTTGCAACATAAAATAGGATTGCACTTTCATTTCCATATCCTCTTTGTATAAATTCCTCTTTTATAGAGGCAAACATTTTGGTTCTTGATGACCTAATTGAGCCCTTGTATCAATCAATCCTTTTGATTGATCTTAATCTTTATTCAAATCACTAAACAGAGATCAATCTTAAAGAATTGCATAGTATTGTATATAAATTTGTTTCAACTAACAACATTTAACATTTGAGGTTATTATTTTACAACACTTAATTATAAAATTTTGATATTTAACTACACATTAATTAGCATTAATAACATTATTTGATATATAAAAAAAAAACTAATCTAAGATTAGCTTTCTAATATTATCATAAAAATAATAGCATATTATAAGTTTTATATTATTATTATGTACATATAATAAGTATTAAAAACTAACATTAAAATAATGATAATATTATAACTTCATAATATAAAATAGAATTAATAAATTATTTAGTGTTATGATATAGTATTATCAAGTTAGTTTAATATTATATTATCATATTACATTAGAATTATAGAGTACAAATAGTTATTATAGCCAATATTATATTATAAGTTATTGATACATTAACTTAAGTTATATAGATTTGCATCTAATATTGTTGGGATGGGGTCCCCTGGGTCACATTTGGGGTTAAAATAACCCAAGTTTTGATGTAATTGTTGCAAATAATGTAAAGTCTCCATGATTTGTGGATACGGAGCACGTAGATGGTTAAAAGTCAAAGGGGTTTTAGCCCCTTGTTTGTGTAAAAGTTGAGTTGGTTTTGAGATCCACCCATGGTCGCGGACCATGGGATTGTATGTAAAAAGCTATAAGTAGGTGTGTATTAGAGAGTCTAAGGCATATTATGGAAGGTAATGATGGATAACGAATGAAGCCTTGGAAGTATTAGTGCAGAGAAGTGGGTCAGATATGAGAGAGGGGCTCTACAGCTGAGTGCATAGAGGCCTAGGTAGAGTCTGCAGTTAAGTGCGCAAACCCCTGCAGCTAAGTGCGCAAGGTAGTTTTGAGTCTGTAATACCATATTGAAGATCAATAAAGAATATTACCGAATAAATATTGCATATATTTGTTGATTCATGTTTACCTTTTGCTTACGATATATGATGTGGATGCATAATGTGTTTATGAAATATTGATCTAATGATGCGCGATTTACTTGAATAAGCCATAATAGATGTATGCAAATGCATGTTAAGAAATTTCACAAGGACTATGATGAATTTCATTATGTTTTCTAATTAACCTAAGTATATCTAGGCAGACGCTAATCTAGAAATGTTCTTTGATGCATGAAAGTGGATAAATCAACTAATAAATGTCCACAAAAGCTGATCATAGACCTTCATGAAGGTATGGAGGCTGTTTCAGTAGAGTTGTAGTACCAAGCCCTAGGGACTTATAGATCTGTGCGAAGGCAAATCTAGGGGAATAGAATACATCACACTGATCTCTAGATGCAGAAACTTGGTTCCAGCATCCCCCCATACTGCTTCGAGTGAGACTGCAGCCTGCGCTACACAGGTTGTTGTTGAAAGGGCTAGTAGTGTAGGGTTTTGTTGGTTGGCACAACTAACTCTAAACCTGGGTCAAGACCCCCTAAGCCAATAAATATAACGTTAGTATAATGATACAATTGTAGATATGATATTATCTATTTAGTTAACTTTAATATTAATACATAGTTGTATAATGTTAGTTAGTATTATATTATAAGTTAGTATTAACGTGTGTATATATAGAAGTTCGCATATGATAAATTAGTATAGATATAATATAGAAGATTTGTATTAACTTAGATTAACGTTTAACATAATAGTAGTATTAGGGTAATACTAACATAATCATATAGGCATAACATAGGGGATACAACACTTAAGATAATCTTAGTATAAGGGTAAGTTAACATATTAGGATTGGGTTAGGAATATCTTTATGGTAGTCTTAGGAGTTAGGGTAACTGGACCCATAACCAATCGAAACTAACACATTCAACAAAAAAGGATCTAATTTGGGGCCTTGATCGGGTAATCTCCCTTGATGTTGATGGAGGTCATGCTTGCCCATCAATAGTGTTCTTCTTAATACAGGGTTTTATTTACTAGTTTATTGTGCAAGATTGTTGATTTAACTTGATTATACAACAATCTTGAATGTAGAAATTGATTTAAATACTTTTGAATATCTGATATTTAATGGTTTTAAGGCAAATTTGAGTTTAATTGTTGTGGGTTGATTTCAAAATTATAGATGCTATCTAGGGTTTACTTGCACATTGAACTTAAATATTATAAAAACCAGTTATTTTATTTTATTATCTTTGTTCTTCCTTGTATTTATTTTATTGACATACATGGTAGATTAACCTTAATATGCCTTGATCAAATTGTTTAATCTTCCACACATTAAATTGATTTATTTTTTTCTCCAATATTTATTATTTAGAAAAATTAAATAAAATATTTTAATTCTTTTGTAGTACCGCGGATAATAATGGTACTTGATATCACATTATTTCAACTACTCATTTCAATTAGATGCATTTAAACCCATTTGTTCTAATTTTCTTCTTTTCCTTTTATTTTAATTTTTAATTTGTACTTACCCTAATGTTATGTGTGATTATGATATATAATCTATCCTCATTTTTGTTGTAAATGATATTTTTACTAAATAAGCTTCATATGTATGTGTCTATCACCTCTATTTTTTTTAAACTTTACATATTTAAAACACTTTTCTATCATTAATCTAGCCTCACTATTATTATTTTAAAGAATGTTTATTTAATAAATATTAGAACAGGGAATACCCCTAAGGTGAAGGGAGGCCAACCCTTGTCATATAAAGTGGGAGGGCTTTAAATCCTAAGTCAATGTTTTCTTAGGTTGTTCTCTATTACCAAAACAATCTGAGAATGAACACCGAAGAAAAACATAGATAAAATGAAATACATAAGAAAGAAAAACAAAGTTTGCAATTTACCCAAGAGTTGGAATCAAATTGGCATTTCATTCATAAAGTCTCAAAGATATTTTTTCTTTGCATATTCTTCATAATTTCCAGACTCAAAACCCTTACTTGTTCTCATTTCTCCCCCTTTATTTCTGCCCCTAGTCTATTCTTAATCAGTTTCAAAAACTGATTCTTAAAACAATTACAAAATTGTTTATTTTTTGAGAAGTTTTTTTTCAAATAATAAAATTATAACAACAATGTTTTAATATTATATACATCATATATATAACATATATAAAATTAAAATAAATCGCTTTGTAATCTATGAACAAAATTTCACCCCCTTTGCATTACATTATATATCGGGTTTTTGAACCAAAATAATGTGTTAGCGTGTGTGTGTGTGTGTGGGTGTGGGTGTGTGGGTGTGGGTGTGTGCGTGTGTGTGTGTGTGTTGGAATAAGAAGAAAGTATGAGTGGGCCCAGGTATTTGGTCATATATACATCATTGAACCATGGATGGTTTTGGAAACCATAAATTACCTCCCAATGGTCCTCCATCGATTTCTAGAAATTGAGGGAGGTAACTATCAAGATAAATCACAGTCGATGATGGCCAAATGGGAAGTTTTGAAACAGAGTTTTCTGACAGTTCCCAATTGTTTATCCCTAAAGATCTATGACCTATCGGGATCCCGTTGATCTCGGCATGTCATGCTTGTGAGCCATCATTATCTCTGGAACCTGCAAAAGAATTAACTTGCTTTACATTCTTCTGTACTTCCATATATGTCAGTGAATCAAGTTTTCAAACTTTGCAAGGGTTGTCAACGTTATTGTCATCTTCACTACAGAAGTTATATGATCTTGTTTAAACTACACTCATTATCATGATGAAATCCTTTCAAATGCATTTGAAGCATTTCATCCTCCATCTAACAACAACATTTTGATAATAATTATTTCATCCATGTTGACTTTAATATTATATTTGCATTACATTTCATGGTTGTATGTTGCCACTATGTATTTTAACAATGAATTGCTTGGTCTCAAGCACCAAAACAAACCAACTCTAAATATCCCTCGATATATTTTATCTCGCATCTTATTTTCCTAGTTTTGCAATTAGGACTTAATTTCCAATCAATTCCACTTGGTGCAACCAATTGCATAAGAAAACATCCACAGCTTGCAGGGCGTTTTTACACTAGCATTGAAGGAACTGGTGAAATATCTAATACCATCAATACTTTTTTGAATATCCTCATTTGGAAGTCAATTGGGACCTTTATTCAAAAAAAATAGATTGCAAATTTTTTAAATTCATCTCCAGTTATTCAGAAAAATGCATTTGAATTTCACTGCTTGGAAACCTTGCATTTTTTTTTAATATTTTATTTTCTAATTTGTATCCTACTTGTAGTCCTTCTACAATGCTCCTTGTTGAGTTATACCATATTTAATACAATTCAAGATATGATTTTTGAGCTTTAAATTGTGCGGGCAAGAAAGGGGGCTTTCACATTTTTCACCCTTCCTCAAATTTAACATTACATAAAGTTTGAGGACAAAAATCAACATTGTCTAGATTCTGTAGCAAATTTTTATGCGTAGATAAGACATGGGCAACAAAATCATCATTCTGTTTACACCATTTTTTACTCATGCTCTGCAATTACATTAATCAATACTATAACAGAGATGTAGCATGTTGAAACATTAAAATGATCCATGTAACACATTATCAATGCAGAGTTGAGTATCAACCCACCTACATATAGCAACTAAATCATCTAGAGTTATGGTACGCTAAAATATTTCAAGGACACAAAATAAGTTTCCATAGTGCAAATCAGGGAATGATTTCGGAAATTAAATACCACTAAATCACCTAGATGTGTTTAGCCCTTGAATAAATGAGATAAATTTCCATTAGAGGAAAAATTACCATTAACTAAGAAATGTCACCAAGTCAAATCAACAAACTCCCAAAGACCTTATTGAATAGTACATAAGCAAATTGCCTAGCCCCAAAAGCAAACTCCAGCAGTCCATTGCCTTCTAAATTCCCATTAAAGTTATCATGATTCTGTCTTATTTGACTATGCTCAAAAATGTAAAATCATCAAAACAATTAGCCCTCACTGTACAGTCAAATAGTCCATTACCCATGCTAAACATGGTTGTTAAAGCTCACTTCAAAGAGCCTTTTCAATCTAACCATGCCCTCAACATAGTTGGCCCTCTAAGAGATTTCTTTATTAATATTTTTCATAATTTCCATGTATATAACCCTTACTTCTTCTCATTCCCTCCCCTTTTATTTCCACCCTAGTCTAATTTTTATCAATTTCAAAAATTGATTCTTAAAACAGTTATATAATTGTTTATTTTTTGAAAAGTTATTTTTCAAACAATAAAACTATAAAAACAATGTTTCAATACTATATACATTGTATATATAACACATATAATATTAAAAGAAACCCCTTTGTAATTTATAAACAAATTCTCACCCCCTTTGCATTACATTATATATCGGGTTTTTTAGTCAAAACACACACACACACACACACACACACATATACAAGTGTTGGAATAGAAAGAAGGTGCAAGCTAGCCCAGGTGTTTTCTCATGCATACATCATCGAACTGTGGATGGTTTTGGAAACCATAAACTACCTCCATACGGTCCTCTGGCGATTTCTAGAAATTGAGGGGGGTAAACATCGAGATAAATCAAAAATATTGATCACCAGATGGGTAGTTTTGAAATACAACTTCTCTATGGTTCCCTATTGTTTATCCCTCAATCTCTTTGACATACTAGGATCTTGTTGATATGGGCATGTCATGCTTGTGAGCCATCAGTCTCTCTAGAACCTCTAAGAGAATTAACTGGATTTTCATTCTTTGGTACTTCCATATATGCCAGTGAATTATGTTTTCAAACTTTGCAACGGTTGTCAACGTTGTTGTCATCTTCACTACAAAAGGTATATGATCTCATTTAAATTTCATTATCACAATGAAATCCTTTCAAATTCATTTAAGGCATTTCATCCTCCATCTAACAATAATAGCATTTTAATAATCATCATTTGATCCATGTCAACTTTAATATTATATTTGCATTACATTTCATGGCTATATGTTTCCATTGTGTATTTGAATGACGAATTGCTTGGCATCAAGCCCCAAAAGAGGTCCACTTTAAATATCCCTTGATATATTTGATCTCGTGTCTTATTTTCCTAGTTTTGCAAATAGGACTTAACTTCTAATCAATTCCACGTGGTGCAATCAATTGCATAAGAAAACATCCACAGTTTGCAATGCATTTTTCAAAAATTGGTGTTGAAGGAACCAACAAAATCTCTGAAACCATCCATAATTTTTCGAATATGCCCATGTGGAAGTCAACTGGGACCCTTCTGCAAAAAACAAAAAACAAAAAAAAAACGCGGATTTTTGAAATTCCCCTATGGTTGTTCAGGAAATGAATTTGAAGTTGACTACGTGGAAACCCTACAATTTTTTTTAAATGCTTCATTTTATAATTTATAGCACGCTTGCAGTCCTCTCATGCTCCTTGTTTAGTTATACCATATTGAATATATTTCAAGATATGAGTTTTGATCTTTAAATCATGCAGGCAAGAAAAGGGCTTTCACGTTTTCCACTCTTCCTCAAATTTAACATTATATAAAGCGTGAGGATGAAAATCAACATTGTCTTGATTCTGCAAAAATTTTCTATGCACAGATAAGGCATGGGCATCAAAACCATCATTCTATTTACACCATTTTTTTCTCATGCTTTACAATTACATTAAACAATGTTATAATAGTGATGCAACATGTTGAAACATTAAAATGATCCATGTAACACATTATCAATGCAAAGTCAAGTATCAACCCACCAACGTATAGCAACTAAATCATATAGAGTTCCAGTACGCTGAAAACTTTCAAGGACACAAAATAAGTTGCCATGGTGAAAATCTAGGAATTATTTGGAAAATTTTATACCACCAAATCACCTAGATGTGTTTAGCCCTTGAAGAACTACGATAAATTTCTAATAGAGGAAAAATGACCATTAACTGAGATGTCGTCAAGTCAAACCACCAAGCTCTTGAAGACCTTATTGAATAGTGCATAAGAAAATCGCCTAGCCCCAAAAGAAAAGTCCAATAGTCCAACGCCTTCTAAATTCCCCTTGAAAATTCCATGATTCTGCCTAATTTGATTATGCTCCAAAATGTAACATTACCAAAACAATTGGTCCTTAGTATGTAGTCAAATAGTCCATTACCCGTGCTAAATATGATTTTTAAAGCTCACTTCAGAGAACCTTTGCAATCTAACTATGCAAAACTTAATTTTAAAAGACCCAATGCCTAATCATCTTCTACTACATTGTCTTGTTGTCCTTTCCACCATGTTAGCTCCTCATTTATCAATCATTCACTGCCAGCTTATCACTACTCCAACTCATTACAACACCTTGATCCCACATCTATTTAACTTAAACACAATCTAGTATCCAGGATAATTTCATTTTTTTGGGGGATCAAAAGCTCTAGATCACCAGATGTTCAGATATCTTGAACCTAAGACCTATTTTCAAGTCCACTACCCCATTATCAACCATTTTCCAAAAAATTATTAGCATATTAAAATGTTCACAACCATTACCCCCTAGCATGAATCCCAAAGATATGCCGCATCATCATCATCTAATGTCATCTTTACCACATGGAAGTCTCTGAGTTGTGCCATGTGTCACTCATATTTAGCCCACTTGTCTAACGAAAGGGGGAATTTCTACCAACCATATGTCAAGTTGTAGAGGCACCAAGTCATCATGCTTGCCAAGTCATCAACAAAATTCTACCACATGTCTCCTCATCATTCATCCACATCAACTTCATTTGTTTCTATGCATCCTCCTATCATTAGGTCATATTTTCTTTCTTGCGACATCACCATCAGTTGTCACCCACCTCTCTCAATATGGAAGGGGGTCTCAAATTCTATGATTTTCAACCATTTTCTTTGTTAATTAAAAAATGATATGGGGTGCATATTCATGTTAAATACCAATCTCCATCTACCTACTAAAATCTTCATCTAATATCTCTTTTCAACCATGTTGTTCCTCATCAACTCATTGCACCAAGACTTCTCATACAAACCTTTATTGTGGGACATGAATGTTTCTGCCAATTGATAGAAAATTGTTTGCCTTTTGAATTTTGTTTATAGTGTTGCCATGCCAACCTCTACAACCTCTTTAACTCAAACTTGGTGTGGTGCACTAATGTTTCCTATAGCTATCATCCCATGCCACATGTCACTTGATGAGTGGTGCCACATGTCATTTGGATTTGACCCATTTGGCTACTTCAATATGTCAAATCTACATGCCACATGTCACCTCTATGCCAACTCATTTATCAAGTAATATTTCTCTACCATTCGCGTGTTGCCACCTGTCATTGTTGCCACTTCATCTTATATGGAGAAAAGATCCATGGTTCTGTGCTTTTTGACTAAATCTTTTGTTAATTAAAAATGGCCCAAATGTTAATTTATGTTATTTACCATTCTCATGGAGTCCATTAAATGCCTTCTATATCGTGCCCAAAGCTTCACAAGAGCTCAACTCCAAATTGGAACAACATGATGTACTTTAGTTAACGAGATATTTCCCATCTCAAGGAATCTGTTAACTGTGAGTCCGTCAAGTGGCTTCTATATTGTGCCCAAAGCTTCACAAGATCTCAACTCCAACTTGGAACAATATGATTTATTTCAGTTAATGGGAGATTTCCCATCTCACAAAATCTGTTAGTTGTAAATCTCATCTCTTGATGTCAAAACCTTACATGGTGCGACATGAATTTAACAGTCTAGTAACGGGAAAAATGATCATCCTGCACCTTCTGTCAACCTATGGAACCAAGAGGCTTTGGAACCATGCCAAACTTCAAACTACCATAACTCATTCCTTTGGATTTTTTCAAAGTGTCCTTTACCATTGGAAATATATCTCAGAGGGGTATCCAACTATGCACTTTGTAGGAGTATTTGAGTTGATCCACTGCAACCAAAATGCCTTCATATATAATCCATTAGATCAACTAACTATAGCTGCTACAAGACATTGCAAACATCTGGAGACATCAAACACACATTAGTGAGTGTTTGACATCAATGACAACCTATTTTCACTCTCCAACAAGCTCCCCCCAAGCTTGATACTCCTTGACATCAATGAAAATGTTTTTCCTAATAATATCCCCTTTTGGCATTGATGGGAACACCATTAAACATTGGAATGCTACCAAAAACATTGTTGGTTATTGATGGCAATATTTCTTGGAAATACTCCTTCTAATATGCAACTTTCATGGTTTCTCATTACTCATTCTCCAAGGTAGGCTCATTCTCCCCCTTTGCATCAATGGCAAAGGGATTGGATATTTTCTTCCTCACATTCTCCTTTTAAAAGCACCTTCACTCTAAGGGGGTATAATAGGTTGTGGATAAACAATACTCAAACTTCCTTGTGGCTTCTTGTATTTTTGATCAGATCTAGAGTATCGAATATGCTTGATATGCTCCCCCAAAACATATATTGTCTCTCTTGATTGTTCATCTGGTTCTTGGCACTATGTGGTTGCTACCATTACTCCCCCCGAGAGGATATAACAAGTTTTAGATGATACAACCTTTGGTTGAAATCAACTACCATCTCAATATTTGCTCACTTCTCTATTATTGCAGTAAACTCATTATCCGCCTTTTCTTATGAGAAGCCAATGTTAATTAGTCTCCATTTGCCAATACATCTATGTACTAATAGCCAAATTGCAAATATCATTGATTTTGCTACTGGTGTGATTGTTCACACACCTCATGAGCATACTCACCATCATCTCCATATATTTAAATTCAGAATCTCCTTTGACCCCAATGTTTGAGCTCTTATCCCCTCGGATGTTTTACTCTCAATGGTTTCTTCTCTTAAAAGAGTTGTCCAATATACAACAAGTTTCTTCTACTAAACCAAATAATACCAATTGACATAGAGATGCCAATTGATAACCAAGGAGAATGCAAAGCTATACCAATTATATACTTATACTTATGATTGTTGGGCTTAATCATATCTACTACTTAAATGAAATAAGAGTAAATCATATAAGGTGTGCAAACCTTTCATTTCCTGCTTTGCTTGAGCAATCAACTCTTCCTGAAGACAATTGATGATGTTTGCTTTTGCTGATTGTGCTACTCCCCCTAAGCCTATTGTACTCTCCTCTTTAAGCTTGAGGGATGTTCCTGCTGGCCTGTCTTTACTTTTGGGGCTTTTAACACTCCATTCTTCTACTGAAACAATTCTTCTTCATCTTACTTGAAATATTGTTGTATACTCCCCCTGCGATCATGCTCAGATCAATCTATCTTTCACATCTCTTCTCTTGTAGCTCACCCTCAAATATTCTTCCTTAAACATTCAGATGCACCACTCTATATATTTCTTCTTGCTACTTTCATCTAACATCTTTGGCTTCACTTGAAGCCTTCCTTTTCTTTTCAATGAAGAGAAATGAAGGATCTACTCTCCCAAAGTATATTTTCTCCCTTTTCCTCCATGCCTTGGTATGTTGAATCTCAAGAGGGAAATTTTCTTCTAATTTCTTTTCCAACCTACTCTAAGTAAGTTCTTTCTTCCTTTTCCATAACTTTATTTCATTCTATTTTATCTACGTAGTAGGATTAACTAGGTTGTTTCTATTTCCCCTGCTTGAGATTTATGCTTGTTGTAGTTGACACTTTTAGATATATCCACCATGAAAATAAAAGAATCGTATCTTTTAATTTTACTCTAATTTTCCTTAAGGGAATAATCATATCTCCATTGATTCATTGTTACTCTTAGCATGCTTGGAATTTGAGCACAAAATGCAAACTCATATTTGTCTTCCTTTTTATGCTTCTTTTCCTTCAATGTTGAGTTTCTTCTTTTGTTTGTTCATTTTCGAGAGAGAGGCCTTATCTTCCCATGTCTACATTTAGTTGCTTTGTGCAAGGGAATTGAAATTTCTAACTGTATTCTTTCCATATCCTTTATTGTTGCTAACATATTCATTACTTGAGATATTAAATGCTTTCTTTTTATTGCTACTCAACATATTTTGATTCTTGCATAATATCTAAACTCTACTGCTCTATGTCCAAAATTATTGCAAGAAAACAATAGCCATTGAAGAAACATTAGTACCTAGAGGTACTTTTCCTTTGATGATTTTGTCCTTGAGGGGGAAATGACCGATGTTGGTTCTTTTATCATTCTTTGTGGTTGTTATGAGCCTTTTTGTGTTGTTGATGTCTATTTTTATTCGTTATACCTCTTTGTTGCTATAGATATATATATTTATCTTCTTTGTTCTTCTTTATTCTTGTTGCTTCTTATGGTTATGATTTCATTGTTATTGTTGATATCCATCATTTCCTTTAACTGCATTATTGGTAGACCTTTTATCTTCCTTATCATGGTTTTCTACCCTTTTATTTTCTACCTTCTTAGAGCATGATTCTTCTAAAAATCTCAAAGCAATATTGATGATAGGATATCTTTGACTTTTGAGAATATAGTCCAAGATCTCAGTACTCTTTTCAAGCTTCTAATATTGAGATAGATGGTCATTAGCCTTTTCAAAATCATGTCTCAATGAGACTATATTAGCTTCTAATCTCTCATAATAACTTTCTCTTTCATTCAACTGATAAGTCATTACTTCTTTCATTCTTTTAGCTTAATCCACAGTTAAACAATTGTTTTATTTAAATATTTGGGATCTAAATCCTTATTCTCATAAGCTTAGAGCAATTCCTTCTAACTCTGATTTATTATTGTCCAGGTCTCAATCTCCTCTAAAGTTGAGATGAGTTTTCTTCTGAGAGATATTTTCTCTTTGGGATATTCTTAATTTCTAAATCCAAAGATTCTTTTGTAGACATAAGAGGTATTCCTTCTTCACTACTATGGATGCACCCATTATCTTCTTCAAATAAATAACCATGAGATCTTTTCTCATTTTCCTCTTGGGGTGTTCTCTCCTCTTCATGAGTGGTATATTCATCTACTATTGTTATGAGTGTATGCCCTTCTTCATTACTGTTAGATGTATATCTACCCTTTTATTCAGAGAATGCACATAAACATCTAGAGCATAGATGACCTATTCTTTTACATTTATAACAAAACAACAAATTATTTGTAGATTGCATCTCCTTAGCATCCTCTTCTTGATCTTTTGAGAGATGATTAATAGGCTGCACAATAGGAGGATGATCTCCAAACTTCTAAACAACTTTCTTCTAGGATGCCTTCCTCTTCTTCTTCTTCTTCTTCTTCTTCTTCTTCTTCTTCTTTTTCTTCTTTTTATCTCCAACAACATTTTATAGATGATGGTCAAAATTTTGAGAATATAGGACAAGGGGATATTCTTTAAGAACTAATTCAGTGCTTAATCAATAATGGTCGACAGCCTTTAATGGTCTCTGTTGATTTTCTCCTCCATATTTCAATGCATCGTATCCAACATTTCTTTGACAGTAACACATTTTCTCACTTTATCTGAGTCTAAATTTGATATTCCTTCTAAGATAATCTTCTTTGTTTCACTATTATATTCATTCTTTATTCCATATTCTATAAATAATCATACATCTAGATCAACATCCATTAAGAGGTGTCCACTCTTACCTTTTAGAGTAAATACACTAATCCATTCAAAAATGGTACTCCACCTGGTATAAGCCACTCTTGGTTAGCCATGGTTCCTTTATATCTACCTTCCAATGGTTAAGTTGTTCCTAAAAGAACTCGCTCTAATACCAATTATTGGAAATCGGGTTAATACTAAAGGGGGATGAATACGTCTTAAGTCCAATTTTAACAATTATTCATAGATTTAAACATTTAAACCGTTCGATATCATATCATGTAACCATCTCAAAAAATACACAACCACACCAAAAACATCATACACATATGAGACACATTTTTTTCTATGGAAACCAATAAAGGGAGAAAACCAAAAATTTTATTTTGTTATGATGTCAATCTTAAGCCACCACTATTGATTACATCAAGATTTTGTGAGCACCCACTCATAGGAGGCACCAACCAGCAAGAAGCACCAACTCCTTAATTTGTTTCTCAGGCACCCACCTGAAGGAAGCACCAACTCCCTGATTTGCAAGCCACTACTTGCAGGAGGCATCAAATCCCTAAGATGTTTCTCAGGCACCCACCTAAATGAAGCACCAGCTCCTTGATGTGTAGGAACAAACTTGTTAAACCTTGCAGACCTATATTTTAATCATATTCAAGTTGAGATCCATAGGTGCTATGTTATATTAATCGTGTTTTTGTCTTTGCTTCATCTCTCTCTTATCCTAATATATAACAATGTAGCTCAACATGCTCAACCTTTATCGTTTCTCTACATCTCACTTCATACTCAGATATGATCACAATATCTATAATAACAATTATTTTCTCTACTACAGTAGCCAATCAATTCACTACACAACCTCACTCTTGACTCGGCCACTCACATTGCGAGTCTCTGATAGTCTCAACCCATACATAGACTTGGTGTTATAGCACCATTTACCACCCTTGGTATATTTTATGCTTTGTGTTATGGCCTAGGGAAACCCTTCCCTTCCAGACTTGGTCCAAATTTTTAAAAAAAGTATCTTAATTCCCATATGTTATTTTTCCCTTTATAAAAAGCGTGTACACATGGGTTAGTCTATACCCAACCAGCATATATGTGTTAAAACATTAAAAAACATATAATCTCCCTAAATTCGAGCGGAGTTTACAGGTATTACTTGTTACTCACCTACTATAGCCCGTGGCCCAACTGTTTCCCAACTGAAGAAACTAATTTGGAGAAGTACAAATAAACCTCCATGGTAAGGATTAAATGAGAGAGAGATGAGATATTGATATTATAGTTTATTGCATCCATGATCAAATCTGAATAAATCCCTATGCCTCCTGCACTCCCAAGTTATAGGAAACCTTTATTTCCTTCTTTGAGGTGTCCATCCTCTTTGTATGACATCTTGGTGTACCTTTATGGAGGAGGACTGATGAGGCCTGGGCAAGACGGATCTGGAGGATGGTTCCGCTTGGAGCTAGAGGAAGACTCAGGTTGTAGTTTTCCACATTTCATTTAGCTTACATCAATAAATAAATGTTGTCATGTTCCTAATATTTATTGTGTTTATGCATTAATCTATGTTATAAATTACATATGAAATCTTATGTTAATGCTCATTTGCTCACATGCTTATATGATTTAACACATATATCATGAACATGCTTTCTATTACTGTTGTTGTATATACTTTTCTTGGATAAGTTACAAGTTCGAGAGGCATTGGAAGGAGCAGAGGGTTTGGACCCTGCAGGATCGACCTCGAACGTAGGACCTACGGGTAATACCTCTTCTTCCTACTTCAGTAGTTTAAGCATTTAGACTACTTGTCTAGTGTTTCCTTATATTGTACGCTCTCCACTCTGTTGGGGATTTCAACCCAAGACCCTAGGGTGTTTACACGTGCAACAGAATTGGCGACTCCGTTGGGGAAAGCATTCTTGTTTTTCCTAGTTTGGGTTTTTTGTTCTTGATCAGGGTTTGTTTTCTTGATTTCTTATTTTTGCGATGTCAGTGACTTATTGGCTTCCCATGCATCAAGTCTGATTTTTTGGATTAGGCCTTGATTTTTTATTTTTCTTTATTGATCTTTTTATAAGCGTTTTTTTGGGGATATAATAGTGTATACACGCTTGTTTCCTCAAATATACTCGCATATACACGAGTTTCCTGAGTTTGAAACATGTGTACACTCCTTTGTGCCTTTACATAGTTGCGTATACCTAATTTTGAATTAATTTTTAAAAAGAGTTTTCCCAGTTAAGCCTATTTCTTGGTGACTTTTACTATTTTATTTTCATTCACTATCATAAAAGCTCTGCTTTCTTGCAAGTTTTCAATTTCAAATCTTATTCTTGGTGAAAAACCTATTTGACATAGGATTGATTTTTGAGAAAAGTTTCAGTTTGTTGGGTTCAAGGCTTCTGTCAGAAGTTATTGGTTGTTCTGGCTTTCCAGAACAAGAAATTGGTTCCAGTTTCCTTTATAAACCAACTTTCAGATTGCTTTGCTCTGCTTTCCTTTTTGGTTGACTTATTTTGTTTTCCATGGTTTTTGAGTCTCTTTGGCAATCTTGAGAGTCTTTCTTGACATTCTGTTGATTTACTGAAGTCTTTATACTGCTATTCAGATCAGTTAATGTAAGTTTATAGTCCTTTCTCATTTCAAGTTTCATTTTATTGAGGAGTTGCATAACTTGCGAAGTTTAGGGACTCTTTATGCTTGTTTCTTAATCTTTGAAATTTAGTAGTCTTTTGTGACCTCAAAAATTTCTTTGGGTTTTTAAAAGAAAAAAGACAAAAAACATAGCTTTTGCCTTTCTTTTTCTTTTCAAGTTTTTGTTTTTGGTTTCTTTTGTTTTGTTTTTGAGCAATTGTGAAATTTTTCAATTGGTTTCGCTTGGTTTTGAGGCAAATTTGTTATTGAATTTTTACCCTCTTTATTTTCAAGTTGGCTTATTGATCTTGTAAAGAAACACATTTTCTTATTATATGAATATTCATAGGATCTTGCATCATCGTTATAGTTTACATTAATATAGTTTTCACTACAGGCATTTTAGTCTTTTTGTTAGATTTTGGGTGTGTAGAGTATGTTTTCTCAAAAAGGAAAAATTTGCTTGTACAATTTTATTCATAGAACCTTATAGAAATCCCTTTTCATCAAAGAAAAATAGTTGCATTTTCATATAGCTGAGTTTATATTGATTTATTTTGCGTCAAAACACCATAAGTTTCATTCTCATTGTCCCCGTGACCTAAAGAACAACCCTTTAAAATCAAACGCTTAATTAAAAAGAACTAGAACACTTTTTATTTGTCATTAGTTACATAAACAAGTCTAGCTCTTTAGGGCCTTGGAATAGGTGAGTGGAGAGTTACTTCTCCAAGGCCACTCAAATTGTTAAACATAGATGTTGAATAACGAGTGAAATCCAATGTCATCAAAAAGACCAGGAAAGCTCCGTGACTGGGAGTCAAGCACAAGGAGAGTGAAGACAAGGAAAGAGAGATACTCCCTCTCCTACTTGTTGGATCCCACCACGAGACTGTTCTACCTAGATTTTGATACGAACTAGTATCCATAGTTGTTATTCCTAGGGACCACATAGGTCGTTGTAAAGGGGAATCTCGTAGCACCTGAGGTAGATGTTACATCACATTCATTAGTACTTCTAGAGGGTACCCTTTGCGAAGCTTGGGTGCTTGCACCGGAAAATGATTTTCTCTAGAGGTCAGCGTTATTGTTTTTGTTACCTTCGCTAGTAGGCTTGGGCCATTATTATCCCAAACTATCTTTGGAAGGTCCGTTACTTCACTTTCTTGTATTTTGGCATCTAGTCCTCATCACCCGGAGTGGAAATACTTTGAAGTTGTTTGATTGGTTGCATATTTAGGGACTTTATATTTGAGTTCTCTTTTCTCTTTGTATTTAGTTGGCTTTAGGTGGATTTGTCTTGTCATTTTTGGACCTTAGATTCTAAGTGACTGACCTACCACTCCACCGATCTTGGAAGGCTTTTGATCTTTCTTTTTGAAAGTTGTGGAGTTGCCTCCTTAAGGTCAAAGGTTTTTATTGCGCATCTCTCTTCCTTGGAAGGTCATTTGTACATTCCCATAAGGGAAGGGTCTATGGATAAGTTTGGTATGGCCAATATTCCTGTGGAGACCAACCAAGGTACCCTTCCAAAATGGGATCCCTGTGCTTTTCCTTTCTTTGGAAATGTTGGTAACCCCTTGATGGCCACTTTGAATATTCCTGGAATGAATGTTGGAATGCCAGTTTGGCAGTGGTCCACTCTCAATATTCAAAATGTTTTTTAAGCTTCTTAGATGAATGCTTTATTTCAATGGCATAAAATGGGTGTTAATTGTTCATCTTATTTAAAAGAGAAATATAGGATTCCTCTTTCTCCTACCTCTTGTAATAAGAGATCTAAAAATAAGACAAAGAGGAAGACAAAGAAGAAGAATAGTTCTATCCATGAATCATCATCAGCCTCTGCAAGTCATGTTTGACATGAGCTTTCAGCTACTGCAAGTCATGCTGGGGGCATAAGTCTAGTCACTGCAAGTCATACTAGCAATGAATCATCATCAACCTCTACTAGTCATGTTGGATATGAGCTTTCAGCCACTGGAAGTCACGCTAGGGGCATAAGTCTAGTCACTGCAAGTCATACTAGGAATGGGTCACCTACCTCTATGAGTCATATTTTTGTTGAATCACATGTTTCTGTGAGTAGGGCTGGGGGCACAAGTCCTATCTCTCTTGGGAAAGAGTCACTGACCTCTGCAAGTCATGTCGGGGATTTCCACAAACCATTGCTAGTCATGTTGGCAGAATGGATGTTGATCAAAAATCTAGGCATAGAAGTTTTGAACCTAAGTTCCCTTGTAAGATATGTAAGGGATACCATCTTACTCATTTGTGCCCTAGTATTCCAGTTGTACAAAGGATATGGTCCAAGTCTGAAGGTTCTTCTACTCCTAAACCTGTTATGGTTTCTCAATAGTCTCATCAACCATTGGTTGATGAAGTGGTCGAGCTAGTGTAATCTTGGCTAATTGCACTCCTCTTTTGGGGGGTGAAGTGCCTAACAACAGAGACTTTTTTATTTCTAGTACATAGTCTTCTAGTCTAGGGGGCATTCCAGTCTCTTTGAATGTTCCCCCTCCAAGTTCTAGGAGTGTCTCCTTTGATTGCGATAATCTTGTTGAGCCTCGTCTTCCTTTTGTTGCACCTTTGTAGATAAAGGTTAGAGTTAATTCCACAAACAACTATCGATGTATGGTGGATGAACGATCCTCTGCTAGTATTAAATCCTCCTTGACTTGGAAATCTTTGGGTTCTCCAAAGTTGTTGGCAGCTGATAGTCAGTTGTTAGCCTATGATAGAAGACCTGGTGAATCTATGGGTGTTCTTCCTCAATTTCCTATTACTTTAGGTGGGAAGGTTGTCTTAATCGATATGATGGTGGTTGATCACCCTTTAGACTTTAATATGCTACTTGGGCATGATTTTGTCTATGTTGTGAATGTTGTGGTGTCTTCACTCTTTTGAGTGATGTGTTTTCATCACAAGAGGAATATTGTCATTATTGATCAGCTTGCATTCGATAGTCACTCTCCTAATTCGAATTTACTACAGAATACCCCTTGTTATGTTCCAAGTGTTAAAGTAGACTCTACCTGGCCACAAGTGAACTATGTGGCATTCAATCCTCAATTTTCAATTGTTTCTGAGAAGGATCCTTTTAATTATTATTTTCCTTCTCGAGACATGGTCCCTGCAGTTGACTGAGTGATTCCTCCTATGGGGACATGAGACCCCTTAATTCCCTCTTTTGATCCTTCCAGTTCTCATGATTTATTGGAAGTTGATTTGCCTTAACAGGAGGAACTTTTTGAAGCCATGAGTTTTAGCTACCAAAGGAGTCCTTGGCCTGAGCCTCGCAAGGGGCTTGTCCTCAAGAACTATTATGTGTAAGTTGCAAGGTTGTGTGGTTCCATGTACCATATTGTAAATATAAGGTACGCATTTTCAAGTTTTGTATTTCTATAAAACAATATTTTATCTGAAGTTTATATATGGGATCTATTAACTTCTTGTGTAGTGTTCCTATTTATGTCTACAGAACTTGGAAGACTTATCCTTTAGAAATTTTTATGGTTGATCTGCTCTGACAGGTATTGGTTCTTGAAACTGGCACATAGGATTAGGTTTTTCACCTACATGATGCATTTATCAATTTCCTTTTCCATTTTGGCCGTAGGATTAACCCCACCAAGATATGACGCAGAACCTTCTCATTTCTTAGAAGTGTCATAACTTGTGTGGTAGAGCCTACCTTATCATGGGTGCCCTAGATAGTACCTTGTTGTCACTTGGCACCCACGCTAAACTTTTGTTTTTAGGCTTGGGAGTCCTCTTTAGTCTCGCCATGAATTTTGCGATGAAGCTTCATTCTGCTTCTTCTTCGCTATCTTTCTGGCTTTATACCCTAGAGGCTCCCACATGTTGATTTGTATTGTTGCATTGCATGTTGATTATTTGTACATTTTGTCCTTAAGCCGACTTCACTTGGACTCGTGTTTAAGACACATTTTGACCATGTCTTTTGCGAAATCAACCTTGTAATCATTTAGCCTCTGCAACTTGACACCCTCTTACCCATGGAAAGAATATTTCTATGAGTGTCACTGACTATTTTTGTCACCTTGCATTGAGCATAGGAACGTTCCCCTCCCAGGAACTAGCACATCTGGATTTGAAAACTCGTTCTTTCCACAGTACCATAGGCATTCTTGTATTATTTTTAAATCTTTATAAATATGAAAAAGACAAAAAAAATTGCATATTCCAAAAAGAGCGGGAATGGAACATTACTTCCATGATTGATGGCAGCTAGAGTTATTTGTGCCGCCTTTGAACAATGCACTCAAAATTAAATCTTTCCTCCATTGCGTTAGAAAATTATATATTACAAAGCAATGGAACACATAGAATATTGCAGAAATATAAACAAACCAGAGAGACACAGATATACGTGGTTCACCCAGTTTGGGCTACGTCCACCCCGAATAGCCAGTCCTTCCTTTCTATTATCCAACAAAATGAAGAGACACAACCTATAGCAGATCCGTTGTAATATCCTCTGTTTTCTCTCACAGTCTCACCTCTCTGTTTCTCGCTCGAAGAATACACATCTATTACACAACCTAAAAAATACAATGCCCTCATACAAAGAGAGAGGTTTCCTTCTAGGGCAAAAAATCATAAACTAAACATAAGTTCTACCATCAGATCATTCGCCTAATGAATGGCCCAGATTAACTATAAATTACTATACTTTTACAAGGCAATTTTACATCTGTTTTTAGCTTCTAGGGCGCTGCCCCCGAAACCCCTGCCAGGGGACTACTGGCCCCGAACCCCCCAACCAAGGGGGATCGCCCCCAACCCAAACCCTGATGGGGGGACAATTCCCCCCCCCCGTGGAGGGGTGTAAAAACTTCTTGGGGTATACATCCAGCTGAAACAAAGACCTCTAAATAATCATGCTCCACACCCAACAATCTTTAACTTGGAGAATGATTGTAGCAAATCCACTGCTGATTCATTTGTTGGAAAATGACTCCTCTTTAGACCTGGATATTTCTCATCTTCATCATCATCCTTGAAGACCAATTGAAACTGAGCATATTCTTGGTTTCTTCCCGGTTACAACTTTTGTTAGTATATCTGTAGGATTCTGGCTAGTGATTATCTTTTCTAGCTTCAACTCTCCATCTTCCAACACTGATCATATGAAATGGTACTTGAGCTATATGTGTTTAGTCCTGGAATGAAATGTTGATTTCTTTGCAAGATGAATGGCACTTTGGCTATCACTGTATAATGTGCCTATATCATGCTTCTTACCCAATTCACCCATAAACCTTTGTAACCAAATCATTTCTTTACTAGCCTCTGTAGCAGAAACATACTCTACTTTTGTTGTTGAAAGTGCAACAATACTTTGGATTTTTAAAACCCAACTGACAGTTATTCCATCTACAGTAAATACATATCCTGTAGTGCTCCTCCTATTATCTTTGTCACCTGCCATATCTGCATCAACATATCCCTGTAAAGAAATGTTTAAACCACCAAAGCATAATGCTTGATTTGTGGTACCTTTCAAATATCTGAGAATCCATTTCACTACCATTCAATGTTCCTTTCCTAGATTGTTCATGTACCTGTTTACAACTCCCACTACATGTGCAATATCAGGCCTTGTGCAGACCATTGCATACATTAAGCTTCCAACTACTAATGCATATGGAACTTCAGACATATAATCCATGTCGTCTTGGGTCTTTGGGCACATTTCCTTACTAAGTTTGAAATAGCTAGCAAAAGGTGTACTAACTGGTTTTGAATTGTGCATATGAAATATTTTAAACACCTTTTGTATGTACTCATTCTGAGACAATGTTAATTTGTGATTTTTCCTGTCTCTAGTTATTCTCGTACTAAGGATTTGTTTTGCAGCTCCCAAATCCTTCATTGCAAATGAATTTGCCAATTTTCTTTTGAGCACATTTATTTCCTGCATGTTAGACCCTGCAAAAAGCATGTCATCCACATACAATAACAATATAATATAGCTGCCATCATTTTGCTTTTTCAGATAAACACAATGATTAGAGTGACATCTAGTATAACCTTGTTCAAACATAAACTTGTCAAATTTTATATACCACTGCCTTGGAGCCTGTTTTAAGCCATACAAGCTCTTCTTCAACCTGCACACTAATTTCTCCTTCCCTTTTACCTCATATCCTTGTGGCTGCTACATATATATCTCTTCTTCCAAATCCCCATGGAGAAAGGTTGTCTTTACATCTAACTGCTCAAGATGCAAATCTTCAACTGCTACAATTAACTGCTCAAGGTTGTCCCAAGTCTGGTTATGCATTAAGGAGTCCATCTCTTCTTCCATGGCTACCTCCCACTTCTTCCTACTTTCAACCTGCATTGCTTCTTCATAACATTCAGTTCACCAGAATCAGTCAAAAATAATTAATATAATGAAGGAGAGTATCGTTCAGGGGGTATACTTATCCTAATAGATCTTCTAACACCACTTTCAGGTGTTTGGGGTGCATGTTGCTGTTGTGATGGTTGTTGTTGTTGTGGTTGTTGATTATTATTATTTTTAGGCACCTTTACTTTTTCAGTGATCTCATCAAGAACTATGTATTCCTTGTTTTCTTTTTCTTGTTTCTTTTCCTGCAACTGATTCTTATACAAGACCTTTTCATTGAATATTACATCTTTGCTCCTAATGATTTTGTGATTTTCATAATCATATAAG
>APFE030288883.1:0-18956 GCA_000404065.3 Pinus taeda | reverse complement strand
TAAAAAGGAGTAGTTTACCTTTTTACCTATCCATGCTTCCTCTGGAACACCACCATCCAAGGAACTTGAAGGCCCTTTGTTTATTAGATAAACAACAGTATCTATAGCATCTACCCAAAACTGTAAAGGCAGTCCTATATGTAATCTCATGCACCTTGCATGCTCCATGATTGTTCTACTCATCCTTTCTAACACACCATTTTCTTGTGGTGTTCTTGGAACTGTCTTCTCTCTGTGAATTCCATGCTCTGAACAGTACCTATCAAACTCTGTGTTGCAATATTCACCTCCATTGTCTGATCTGAGACACTTCAATTTCTTTCCTGTCTCAATCTCAACCAAAGCTTTCCATTTCTTGAAGGTATCAAATACATCAGATTTATTCTTGATACAATAAATCCAAGTTTTTCTAGTTGCATCATCAATAAAAGTAACATAATAACGAGAGCCACCGAGAGATGATACCTGAGCAGGTCCCCATACATCTGTATGCACAAGCTCTAATTTTTCACTCTTCTTTTCTTTCCCAACTCTAAGAAATGTGACTCTCTTCTCTTTTCCATAAATGCAATTCTCACAGAAGTCTGAATCAACATTCTTCAAACCTGGCAACAAATTCATTAAGTGAAGGATCTTCATCCCCTTTTCACTCATGTGTCTGAGCCTATGATGCCATAATGTTGCATCTGCTCCTTTGGAAGTTAAAGCATTAATAGAGTTAGAAATACCATTGCATAAATACAATGTACCAACCTTTTCACCTTTTCCTATTACCAGGGCTCCTTTGGTGACCTTCCAAGATTTATCTGTGAAAGTTGTCACACAACCTTCACCACCTAACTGCCCTGTTGAAATCAGATTTTTCTTGAGATCTAGAGCATGCCTTACCTCCTTTAGTAGCCATTGGCTACCATTCTGTTGTTTTACAAGAACCTTACCCATTCTAACAATTTTACAAGGTTTATCATCACCCAAATGGACTTGTCCAAAATCTCCTTGAACATAGTCATGAAAATATTTCTTGTCAGGTGTGGCATGGAATGAGGCCCCTGAATCTACCACCTAGGAATCAGTAATATTTTCGAAAGAAAGAATCAAATAATCTTGTAACACCTCACCTGTCACATTTGCTTCATGATTGTTTTCTTGTTGTGCTTCTCCTTCTTTTCCCTTCCAAGATCTATAGTCTTTCTTTAGGTGTCCTTTCTTTCCACATTTCTAGCACACTAACCCCGATCTGGACTTGGATTTTGATCTGGACTTGGATTTTCCTTTCCTTGATTTACTGTGATATCCTGAGCTCTTTCCTCTTTCCATTTTTCTTCCCCTAGACTCTGCACTCAAATCATTACCCGATGTCTCATTGTAGATTTTCTGTCGCATTTCCTCGCTAAGGATAGCACTGACAACATCATCAAACTTTAAAGTACTAGATCAAGAAACAGAGTTACTAATGGCCATTACTAAACCATTCCAACTTTCTAGCAATGAGCACAGGAATAACAGAGCTCTAACTTCATCATCAAAGTTTACCCCTACAGAACATAACTGACTTGTAATAGTATTAAAATCATTTAAATGGTCTACAATAGATCCACCTTCTGACATCTTCATATTAAAGAACAGTTTCATAAGAAATACCTTGTTTGAGGCTGAGGGTTTTTCATATAGTTTCTCCAACGCCTTAATCAAACCCTCTGTCATTGTTTCCTTCAAAATGTTGAAGGCGACCGGCGCTGTGAGGCACAACTGTACTGTTCTGAGTGCCTTTCTATCGAGAATGTTCCATTCTTCGTCTGTCATATCGGTCAGCATCTTTGTTTTTCCACCCAATGGTAGGTACAAATCTTTCTGATACAGATAATCTTCCATCTGCATCTTCCACACCGAGAAGTTTTGGCCATTAAATTTCTCGACCCTAAACTTACCATCTTCCACCATTGCTCCCACTTGAATGAGGAACCTTTCTTTCCTGCGAGTTTATCAGCCAAATAGACCTTCGGCTCTGATACCAGTTGTTAGAAAATTATATATTACAGAGTAATGGAACACATAGAATATTGTAGAAATATAAAGACAGAAAATGCATAAAACCAAAGAGACACAGATATACGTGGTTCACCTAGTTTGGGCTACGTCCACCCCGAACAGTCAGTCCTTCCTTTCTATTATCCAACAAAATGAAGAGACACAACTTATAGCAGATTTGTTGTAATATCCTATGTTTTCTCTCACAGTCTCACCTCTTTGTTTCTCGCTCGGAGAATACACATCTATTACACAGCCTCAAAAATACAATGCCCTCATACAAAGAGAGGGGTTGCCTTCTAGGGAAAAAAACCCTAAACTAAACATAAGTTATACTCTCAGATAATCCGCCTAATGAATGGCCCAGATTGACTAGAAATTAATATACTTTTACAAGGCAATTTTACATCTTTCTAGCTTCGGGGGCGCTGCCCCCGAAACCCCCGCTGGCCCCCAGACTCCCCAACCAGGGGGGATCGGCCCCCCCGCATGGAGGGGTGTACAAACTTCCTAGGGTATACATCTGGCTGAAACAAAGACCTCTAAATAATCATGCTCCACACCCAACACATTGGGATGCACTTTAGTTTGACTTAGGAGAGCCTTAACCTTGTTATTGATCAGTACTCCCCTAGTTGGTTATCTCTTCCAATCATATGGATTGTTTGTTCTTGCCTCTTACATGAAAAACTTATACAAAGTTATCGTATGTTGTCATATTGTCACATTTGAGTCGTGCTTTTTTTCAAGGGAAGTAAACTTGAGTTAGCCTTTCTACGTTGTCTCTTGACTCATTTTTCAGTCGACCATCCCTGGTTGTAATTGGTCCTTTGCTCATGCTAGTTTGAGAAGGTCTCCATTGACTTCTTGTTGGCGGGTCTTGCTCTTATCTACCATGATAAATTTCTCTGAGAGCGTATCTTGAGCTGCACCCTAGCCTTATTTTCATTATTGATAGGTCACCTTGTGCTTAACATCGATCAGTATTATGGGTTTTTGACTAAGTGGCTTCCCTTGTGTTCGATGTTAGATTTCATTATCACACATTGGTATTTGTGCAGTACCTTGGTTTCCATTTGATCATATTGGTGGATTCCTCACCTCTGTGTCATCTTTCATTATTGGTTGGTTCAAAGGGTTTCAATCATGCGCTAACTACATCTTGTGTATGTCAGAAACGTGATTCAGTTTGGTTACTACATCTTTCTTCGTCTGATCCCTTCCACATTATTGGCCTATGGGTTACACTCGTGTTGGATTAATGAAGGATACCTTAATGCCTTCAGCCTGTAAACCCATTTATTCTTCAATGTAGTTTTCCTGCAGGAAACCTGACTAAGTCCCAAGTCTGGTTATGCATTAAGGAGTCCATCTCTTCTTCCATGGCTACCTCCCACTTCTTCCTACTTTCAACCTGCATTGCTTCTTCATAACATTCAGCTCACCAGAATCAGTCAACAATAATTAATATAATGAAGGAGAGTATCGTTCAGGGGGTATACTTATCCTAGTAGATCTTCTAACACCACTTTCAGGTGTTTGGGGTGCATGTTGCTGTTGTGGTGGTTGTTGTTGTTGTGGCTGTTGATTATTATTATTTTTAGGCACCTTTACTTTTTCAATGATCTCATCAAGAACTATGTATTCCTTGTTTTCTTTTTCTTGTTTCTTTTCTTGCAACAAATTCTTATACAAGACCTTTTCATTGAATATTACATCTCTTCTCCTAATGATTTTGTGATTTTCATAATCATATAAGCCATAAAAAAAATCATTAACACCATATCCAATAAAGGTACATTTCTTTGATTTTGCCTCAAGCTTTGTTCTGTTTTCTTTATTAATATGGACAAAGGCCTCACAACCAAAAGGCTTTAAAAAGGAGTAGTTTACCTTTTTACCTATCCATGCTTCCTTTGGAACACCACCATCCAAGGAACCTGAAGGCCCTCTATTTATTAGATAAACAGTAGTATCTACAGCATCTGCCCAAAATTGTAAAGGAAATCCTGCATGCAAACTCATGCACCTTGCACGCTCCATGACTATTCTGTTCATCTTTTCTGACACACCATTTTCTTGTGGTGTTCTTGGAACTATCTTCTCTCAATGAATTCCATGCTCTGAACAGTACCAATCAAACTCTTTGTTGCAATATTCACCTCCATTGTCTGATCTGAGACACTTCAATTTATTTCCTGTCTCAATCTCAACCAAAGATTTCCATTTCTTGAAAGTATCAAATACATCAGATTTATTCTTAATACAATAAATCCAAGTTTTTCTAGTTGCATCATCAATAAAAGTAACATAATACTAAGAGCCACTGAGAGTGATACCTGAGTAGCTCCCCATACATCTGTATGCACAAGCTCTAATTTTTTACTCTTTTTTTCTTTCCCAACTCTGAGAAATATGACTCTCTTCTGCTTTCCATAAATGCAATTCTCATAGAAGTCCAAATCAACATTCTTCAAACCCGGCAACAAATTCCTTGAGTGAAGAATCTTCATCCCCTTTTCACTCATGTGTCCGAGCCTACGATGCCATAAAGTTGCATTTGCTCCTATGGAAGTTAAAGCATTAACAGAGTTAGAAATACCATTGCATAAATACAATGTACCAATCTTTTCGCCTTTTTCTATTACCAAGGCTCCTTTCGTGACCTTCCAAGCTTTATCTATGAAAGTCGTCACACAACCTTCACCACCTAGTTGCCCTGTTGAAATCAGATTTTTCTTTAGATCTGGAACATGCCTTACCTCCTTTAGTAACCATTGGTTTCCATTCTACTATTTTACAAGAACCTTACACTTTCCAACAATTTTACAGGGTTTATCATCACCCAAACGAACTTGTCCAAAATCTCCTTGAACATAGTCATGAAAATATTTCTTATTAGGTGTGGCATGGAATGAGGCCTCTAAATCTACCACCGAGGAATCAGTAATATTTTCGAAAAAGAGAACCAAAACATCTTGTAACACTTCACCTGTCACATTTACTTCATGATTGTTTTCTTGTTTTGCATCTCCTTCTTTTCCCTTCGAAGATCTATAGTCTTTCTTTAGGTGTCCTTTCTTTCCGCATTTCTAGCACACTATCCTAGAGCTGGACTTGGATTTGCCTTTCCTTGATTTACTGCAATATCCTAAGTTCTTTCCTCTTTCCATTTTTCTTTCCCTAGACTCTGCACTCAAAGCATTACCTGATGTCTCTCCGGAGCTTTTCCATCGTATTTCCTCGCTAAGGATAGCATGGACAACATCATCAAACTTTAAAGTACTAGATCCAGAAACAAAGTTACTAATGGCCATTACTAAACCATTCCAACTTTCTGGCAATGAGCATGAGAATAACAAAGCTCTAACTTCATCATCAAAGTTTAACCCTACAGAACATAACTGACTTGTAATAGTATTAAATTCATTTAAATGGTCTGGAACAGATCCACCTTCCAACATCTTCATTTTAAATAATCGTTTCATAAGAAATACCTTGTTTGAGGCTGAGGGTTTTTCATATAATTTCTCCAATGCTTAATCAAACCTTTTGTAGTTGTTTCCTTCGAAATTTTGAAGGCGAATGATGTTGCGAGGCACAACTATACTATTCCGAGTGCCTTTCTATCAAGAAGGTTCCATTCTTCATCTGTCATACTCGTTGGCATCTTTGTTTTTCCACCCAATGGTAGGTACAAATCTTTCTGATACAGATAATCTTCCATATGCATCTTCCACAGCGGGAAGTTTTGGCCGTTAAATTTCTTGACCCTAAAATTACCATCTTTCACCATTGCTCCCACTCAAATGAGGAACCCTTCTTTCCTGCGATTTTATCAGCCAAATAGACCTTTGGCTTTGATACCATTTGTTAGAAAATTATATATTACAGAGCAATGGAACACATCGAATATTGCAGAAATATAAACACAAAAAACACATAAAACTAGAGAGACACAAATATACGTGGTTCACCCAGTTTGGGCTACGTCCACCCTAAACAGCCAACCCTTCCTTTCTATTATCCAACAAAATGAATAGACACAACCTATAGTAGATCCACTGTAATATCCTTTGTTTTCTTTCATAGTCTCACCTCTCTGTTTCTCTCTCAGAGAATACACATCTATTACCCAGACTCAATACAATGCCCTCATACAAAGAGAGGGGTTTCCTTCTAGGGAAAGAAACCCTAAACTAAACATAAGTTCTACTGTCAAATCATCTGCCTAATGAATGGCCCAAATTGACTAGAAATTACTATACTTTACAAGGCAATTTTACATCTATTTTTAGCTTTGGGGGTGTTGCTCCCGAAGCCCCCTCCGGAGGACCGCTAAGCCCCAGACCCCCCAGCTAGGGGGGTCAGCCCCCCCGAACCCCCGCAGGGGGAACAAGTCCCCCCCGAACACCCCCCCCCGCGTGGAGGGATGTACAAACTTCTTGGGGTATACATCTGGCTGAAACAAAGACCTCTAAATAATCATGCTCCACACCCAATAGGCCTGATCCAAGTTCACCGTTAGTTACCCAAACAAATCCCTACACTATTGGCCCTTTCAACATCAGCCCGTGGAGCGCAGACTAAAGTCTCACTTGAAGTATTATGGGGGGATGCTGGAACAAAGTTTTCGCACCCTTGAGATGGTGTTGATGTTGATTTATTCTGGCTATACCAACCTTTCCACGAGTTTCTTAGCCCTCTGTTCCATCGTTAAGTATCTTCGTTAAAGGGTACAATTTGCTTTCGTACATCCCTAACCTATGGCTCATTGACTTTCACGCTGCAAGGGTAGCGAAATGCGATATCTCCCAAACTAGGCTAACTGTTTTACTTATCTTATGAATAGATCTTAGTTAGCTTCACATAAATAGATGTTCTTAGTTGTGTTCGCTTAACCAACACATTTTACATATTTTTGCACATCATATAAGCATTATAAGTGAAATTCATACCCAGCAAGATGCATAAATAGGAAAGAAAGACGCAGAAATCATAGAATACTTCTCTTTATTGATAATTCTAGACAATTACAAACTCGAGCCCCCCCCGCACACTCAACTGTAGCAGTTCGCCCACTCAACTGTGGACTTCTAGGCCTTTGTGCACTCAGCTAGAGAGCCTCTACCTATGCTATGAATGAACTTAGACTTCTACCTCAAAAGATATCTCTCATACATCATATCTTCATGTCTCTTCTATTCATGCTTTAACTACTTAGAGCTTAGCTCTTTTTATAAAATCCCATGGTCCGTGGACCACGAGTAGATATTTTACAGCCAACATTACATTTCCAAAATAAGGATGGAAAACCCTATGACTCTTTAACATCTACGCGCTCCGCGACCACCAAATGTGGAGTCTTTACACTTGGATTACAAAATTTGACCAAAATATGGGATTTTAGACCCAAAGCTTCCCTTGGGGGATCTCGTGCCCAACAGGCCCCCAACACAAACATTGTGACTCACCCTTGAGTCACTCTGCAGGCATGGAGATCTTAGCGTGAAGACCTCCCAGATCTGTTTGGATAACTGCAACCTTGATAGTGCACTAAGCGGCCACCTGCTAGACTTCTTCCACTCGCTGCTCGATGACGACCACTAAACTGCTACCTTGAATCTTTTGCTGAGTTGCCTACAATTTCGCGAGCTTTCCTTCAATGGAGGCTGTGATTGTATATGCCTCATCTATCCATGGTTGTAGGAGCACTTTTAGGACCGCTTCTTTGTGCCGAGCGGCATCCACCTATTCCTTAAGCATCTTGGCTTCTTACATCTGTGCAAGCCTCTATGTAAGGGCAGCCGTCTGCGCAGTCCATCTGACCTCGTCATATCTTTGTTGTAGCTCACGCACATCTGTCTCTAGGCGCTTTACATTCAAGACCTCCTACAGGGTGGTCAGGACATTGAATGATTGTTCAAAAAGTCGCATGCAATCTTCTACTACACTGTTGACCACAGTTATTGTTGTTGTAACAATGCTGGTACGTTGTTCCCTGACTTCTGGTGGAGTTGAAGGTCAAGCCTTCAACTGCAATTCTGCGATCTGCAGGTTCAGCTCTGGATGAATCTTGGCCTTCTCTGTCCAAGCGTCGGGCACCCCTGTGGCCAACTCATGGACACACGCCTCAGTCGGTTCTTCTGCCTGAATTTCCAACTCCGGGACCATTCGACAGAATTACTCCACAACTTGCATGATCTACTTATTTTGTTTGACTACCTCATTGTGCTGTAGGCCCAACTGCTTGATGTTGATGTGCTTCTCGCTCATCACCTGCAGATCTCGACTCTCCTGAGCCTTAAGTTTCGTGGTGACCTCATCCTACAAAAGGTGGACAGTCTCTCGAGGGAGCACGGCCATATTCAATCCCACCCCTTTTAGGCTGCTAAATGTGTTTGTTGGCCTCATTTTCTATAGTAAGTGCCCCATCTGGTAGCAGTATCACGTTGGTCACCCTTGTGTGCAACATCTCCTCGGCAGTTGAAGTGCCGATCACGAGGCTGATGGACACTGTGCCAACCTGTGGAGTATGAACCTACAACTCCTACAACTCTGTCTAGAGAGCTCCCAATACCAATTGTTACTGCTCTTCGAACTGTTGGAGGGCCTCCGTGGTGACATCCCTTATTGTTTCTCCAATATTGTGCAAATCCCCCTTAATGAGGGTGATGGAGTTGAAGGATGTCTTTGACGCCTTGGTTTTATTTAGTGGCACTTCCTTCTCTTGTAGGCACTGATGCTTGAGTTGGGTGGATGTCATCTATGGGTTTGCGCCACCTTGTTTTTCTAGTTCCTCTGTTTCTTCTTTAGTCTTGGGTGAAGGTGACTTCTGTCCTTCACGCTCTTCTCCTCCTGTCTTATGTTGTTCGGCCAATTTTGCAGTGTCGCGCACTTCCTATGCCTTAGCCTCTGTTTCCTGCTTTCTGCACTTCTCAGCCACCTATGTCATTTGGAGATTTTTTTCTTCCTCCTCACGCTATGTGGTGGAATTTTCTATTTCCCCCGTGGAGCCTGCTAGAGCACACCACTCTAGTGGCCAAGACTCAAGGACTGCAAAGATAACATCATCAGTTGCCATATATGGTAAGTTATGCCATGTCTTTGTGGGGTCCTTCCTCGCTCTAGTAAAGACATGGTGGAAATTTTCTTTGAACTCTGTAAAGCTCTGCAAACTCGGGTATACTGTGGGCAACAACCGTGGCTTGCGATTGATCCCCATCCCGATACTCATCTCCATGAAGACCCAAAATATCTTGCTTTCTTTTATGCAATGCACATCCTTGGTCACCCACAGTGAGGTATACTTCGCTGCCTCTAGAAGGTCTAGTGTGACCAAAGGGAATTGGCTATCTTATGGAAGCTCCCATGCCACCACTACGGTTGACAGTAGGAGCCACGCATAGTGAAACATCTTGCCCTGCTCTTGTGCCTCGCGACAATTCACAAGGAACTCATTGCATAGATAATTCGTGCAATTAAACTGGACTCCCTCAGTGCATTAGGATACTAATGGAATCACAGGCGTGGGCACCTCATCCACATGGCACTTCCACATCACCTTCCTTGTTAATATTTGTGTTGCTACCTTAACTGCAGGGTTGTTAATGTTGGAGGTGGCATATCCCTACTTCTTCTTCTCTAACTTAAATTTCTTCTTCATAGCTTCTGTGAGGGCCAACTCACCACCTTTTCCTTCCGGTATATTGGCTGGATCCTCCCCTGAGTAACGTAGCCTTGTGATTCGATGGATCAAATGGTATGTGATGGGAATGGGCTCCTCTAGGAACAAACACCCATCATGCACCAAGCAGAGTAGCTGCCTAATGAGGAAGACGGTCACTGGGGCATGGTGGTAATGTGGTACCCAGAGCAAGTTTAGCAACCCAACTTTCTATACACCCTTGACCCATGTCCGTGGCTCCAATTCAATCGTTACAGTAGTCAAATCAATCCGTCGGTGCATTAGCTACTTAGTCGCTAAATGCGGGAATTTCTCATGATCGATGAGGTCCCAATATTCAAAATTTAGTATAGGAACTCGCCCTAAGTGCAAACCCCTCAAAAACAATGTCATCTGAGAGCAATGAATTTTGTAGGGAGCTCTTTCTCCCGTCTATGTTCATTGGCACCTTAGCTTTGACCTTGCGTAGAGGAACATATTATGGTACCCTGGTGATAGGGTCTGCACCCTGGGCTTCAACTTCCATTTCCAAATCCTCCTCTTCTGCCAGGATTTGTTCAGAATCTTCCTCGTTTGCCTCTAGATTAATGGCCTTCCCCTTTTCCTACAAAGTGAGCTTGGTCCTCTGTGGGTTTCTTGGTGAGACACGCACCAGGATCATAGTCTACTTATCCGTCTTTAGCCTCAGTGTTTTAGGTGATTTATGGACTTCGACTACCACTAGAACACTCTCTAGGGCTACTTCTTCAACCTCAATTTCCTGTGTGGCTTCCTTGGCTATCGACATCATTCTATTTAGGAGGTCATGCATTTCCTTCGACAATCTCTCAAATGTTCAACTTTCTCTCAAAGCCTAAAAATTCATAAGGTCCATACACACTTGATAACGCAACAATTGAATTTTGAAAATGCCAAGTGTTTTTCACTAGATAACCACCTGTGATTTATAGGGCTTTTTTAATTCAAATCCTACTATTCCCCCCACATTTGGCCCATTAATGCTAGATGGGTGGCATATTTTCAAGAATCTATCTCATAAATTTCACCTTAAATTCCTACCGCCCCCTCCATTTGGCTAGAATCCGATCATCAAATCATGAACAGTGACTTTAACAATCACTTTCCAGTAGACCTGCGTGCTATTTCCATGAGTAGCACTGTCGTGGACCCTGTGACACTTCCTTGCTTCGTGCAGTTAGTATATTTTATAGTCCTGCGCCTCCTTTCAGCTACCTGGAGTGCTAAGACTATGCTTCTGTCGCATAGTTAGATGGTCGGACCACCTGTGTGTGGATTCAATAGACTGCCATTCACCTTTGCTAGGAAGGGATCTCCATTCAACTTAACCAAGTAGACTGTGACAACATCAGTAATCTCCTTAATAATATAGGGCGCCAGCCAATGCATTCTGAATTTCCCTGGAAATTTATCAAACTTACTTTCATACAACAACACCAAGTCATTCACCTTAAAGGTGCAACTTAATATGTCGGTCATGCCATGTTTTTTCGCGCTTCTTTTGGACTTGTTGATAAAATCTAGCCAAAAATCTCTCTTCTTCAAGCTCATCCAACTGCACGAGCATCTCTTCTAGGACTTTGTGATTTGTCAACCTGTCAGCACTGCTATTCATAGACTAGGCACGATGTATTCCATAGGCATTATGACTTCGACACCATAGACAAGCCTAAAAGGGGTTTGTCCTATTAGCTTTTGAATGTTGTCCGATAAGCCCACAATACTACAGGTATGCATAGGTCCCAATCACTTTGCTAAGCATTGAAAACCTTGATCAGTGCATTTTCAAGCACTTTGTTGAATGCCTCCACGGTCTCATTAGCTTGTGGGTGATAAGGTGTGCTCTTATGGTGATACACCTGAAACTCCTCTGTAAGTGCGCTAATTGTCTCATTCTGGAAGTGCATACCATGATCACTCATCAAGATCCTTGGACATCCAAATCACATTAGTACATGCTCAAATAGGAACTTCACAGCCATCACGCTCATGCAATCCTTCACCGATTGCGCTTTTGCCCAACGAGTCAAGTACTTCGTCACAATGATAATATACCTCGCTCCTGTCTTCCCTTGGGGTTGAATGGGTCCAACAAAATCTATTCTGCACTTTTCAGAGGGTTGCAACATCATTTTAGGATTCAAAGGCATTTCATCCCTCCACGTTGGCCTACCTGTTATTTGACATACATCACACGCCTTGCAATATGATTTTGAATCCTGATGAAGGGTTGGCCACCATAACCCAATGCGCAGAATCTTTTGCGTGGTTGCTCTCCCTGCATAATGTCCACCCACAACACCCCCATTAGCATCCACAAGGATGATACTTCATTCGAAATCAGGTACATATCTTTGCAGTATCTCATAAGTCCCCATCTTGTATAGATGCCCAGCAATGATAGAGAAATTTTCCGTGCGCACCACTAATTCCTTATTTTGCTGGATAGAGTATCCTTTTGGAGCAGTTCTTGTTGTTAGGAAGTGTATTATATCCTCAAAATTACCATCCACGATGCGCACAACAAAGAGATGCGCATCAGGCAATCTTTGTTCTAAGTTTAAGGTTCCTTCCCTATTTTGATGTGTAACAGATGGTCTGGTCCTGTGTTCAATTGTCTAGGCTTCACAACAACTTCAAAATCATAATCTTGGAACAATAAGTGCCATCTACAGATTCACCACCCCAACACAAGCTTATTGACCAAGTACTTCAGTGTAGAGTGATCCATATACATCTTAAAGCAACCTCCTAGCAGGTACTATTGATACTTCTAGAGTGCATACACCATAGCTAGCCCCTCATGTTTAGTGGTAGAATAGTTCTTCTCTTCTTTGGATAATCTGCATCTTGCAAACGTGATAGGGTGGTCCAATCCTTCTCCGCTATCTTGTGTTGGTACTGAACCCAGCACTATGCATGACGCATCGACATGTACATGAAACTCTTTCTTCCAGTTCGGGAAGACTAGAATCAACACGGTGACCATATTTTCTTTCAATATATCCAATCTTTTCTTACAGTCATTATTCTAGTAGAATGTGACATCCTTCTTCAACAGTTTCTCCATTGGCACAGTGATCTGGGCATAACTTTTGATAAACTTCCTATAATATCCTATATGCCCCAGAGTAGTGCACAACTGTTTCACACTCCTCGGAAATTCCAAGTTTAGAATCACCACGATCTTTTCGAGGTCTACCATCAGCCCTTGTCTACAAAGCACATGCCCCAATAGGTTCCCAAAAGGAATGCAACATAGACACTTCTTGAAGTTGAGCATGATCTGGTATCTTCGACAGGTATCTAGCATCAAGCGCAAGATCACTACATGGCTCTTAACCTACCCAAATACAGTCTAGTCATCAAAATAGGCCTCCAGGAACTTATGAGTAAATTCCTTGAATGCAGCAACAACCACGCGCGAAAATATAGTAGGTGCATTCTTCAGCCCAAATGACATTACAGTGTGTTGAAAATAACCCCACTCAATTGTGAAGGTTGTCTTGCTCCTATCCTCCAGTGCAATTTTGATTTGGTGGTACCCAGAAAACCCATCAGTGAAGGAGTATGCTTCTTAGCCACCTACATTTCCCAACACTTCATTCGTGAATGGAATCAGGAAAGGATCATGCACATAAGCATCATTCCGTTTTCTGAGATCCACACATATCCTTATCTCATCCTTTTGCTTCTTCTCTTGCACCACCATTGGGCTTACCCAATCAGACTCTTCCATAGGCTCAATGATTCTAGCTACTAGCATTTTGTCTAGCTCTAAGCGAACCTTCTCCTTGTATTTCAGGTTTCGCCAGTAAGGCCTCTGCTTAACTAGGTTTGTGTCAGGTTTTAATGCAATATTCATCACTCCTAAATCTCCAATTATTCCTTTCAAGTCCATAAACTTGGTAGGGAATAAGTCCTTATATTCGCAGAGTAATTCAGAAACCTTATACACCGTCACATTGTCCCAGTAGTCTCCAATCTTCGCGAATTGGGGTTCTGCCTCTGTCCTAATGTTCACTTATTTAGTTTTTACTGGTGCAGTTATATCAGGGTTCTCAATCTATGGTACTTGAACCTCACGGTGGCCTTCTGTCTCTGGAATGTTAATCTTCTATAGACCCTCATCCCTACAACAGTTACATTATAACATTCGAGCGCATGACACAACTGAGTAGCCCATTCAAGTTGGATCAGGTCTAAATGATCCTATGGTATCGTAAAGATGGCTTCTTTCACCTCTTGTAGCACTTCATCAATACTGTCAAACCCGTCCTCAAAATTTAATGTCATCATGAATCCTTCACGAACGATATCCCATTCACCTGTCCCATGGTGGAGCATTATTTATATATACCAATTCATTGAGATAACATCCAGGGAATGACAGAATAAGTGCACCCAATCAGGTTGTGGCTTTTCTCCATAAGCTTGCATCCATTTGGCCAGATGCATGCACAGATCATTCTGTCCATCGTACTTGTCTTTTAGTCACATCTTAGGCTTCCCAAATTGTGCTCTCATCATATTCCTACATTTGCACAAGTCATCAAATCTTCCCTCGTGCATACCCCACCATCTTGCAGGCGTAGCATGCAATGCCTAGTCTAAGGCCTAGAAGTGCTGCTTTTCTGGAACCTCACTTTAAAATGCATCCAAAAGTATATCTACCTCATTTAGACCATCATAAATAGGAAAATTTATTTCCTCTGACAACACATAGTGTAGCGACTGGGTCATCATTTTGCAATTCAACGTACTTACCTTGTGTAACCAATTCTACCAGCATTTTATTTCTTCGTCGAAGTATGAAGTGTAGGAACTCTTGCAATCCCACATAATCCATCCATCCATAGTGGGATTCACCTAGTCTTGGTCTCGCGCTGTTATCTTATAGATGTAGTCCAGATCATCATCATTCTCATAATCATGAACTAGTTCCATATAGCGCGATCCCTTAGCAGGATCGAGGGGTATTTTTACGCATAATGACTTCTTCTCAAAGATCATCTTTCACTTCTTTAGATTGATTACCTCGTTCATATCAGTAGTCCAGTCAATTACTAGGAGCACAAGGTAGGGTTTTCTATCATCTACTATCTCTATTACTTCAAAATCTGCCAACACACTCGTCCCTCATTATCCGCGATCACCCCCTGCAGTCGCCCCATGGGTATGATTTTACGTCGATTCGCCATCCTTAGCTGAATTGGAGACCATTGCAGCATAGGTCTCCCCATTCGCTCCCATGTCTACTTTGGTAAGACATTTTCATCTGACCCTAGGTCCAAAATGACCTGATCCATTTTCTATTCTACGATTTGCGTGGTGAGTCTCATTTCACACCCCATCCTTGTCTTATGCTTATTGATATTTTGAACTACACATGATTCACCTGGCATGGTCCCATCACATCTATTGATGAGTTCTTTTAACCCTTTCAAAGCCTTACTATCGCGTAGTACCTTCATACAGGTTTCCAGGAAAGTTGGGAGCATCGAAGGGTCCATCTCTGGCTCAGGCTTATCTTTGCCTCTTGAAGTGGAGGTCTCAACGAAGCTCTTCTTAGCTTCCATGAATGATTCATGAGTGTGCTCCAAATCAATCTCAACCTCTTTCTTTGGGGCCTTGCAAAACCATATACTTTCTTTCAACTATTTCCCCTTGTCATCTCCCATCGTGATCCCACTACAAAGCACTATATTTGCGTTCGGATCTTCCTTGCGCGACTCAGACTTCATCATCTACAGGGTCTGAGTCAGGGGAGGCAGTAGCACCCCTTTGTTACATATCCTAGCTATCAGCGTGTTGAGTCCCAAACATACATCTTCCCTATATACCTTTTTAGCCTCTTTCTCCAATTACCTGAACCTCCAAGCTATCAAATCATTGCATATTAGTTTAAAAAGAGCATATAAATGGTTTCCTAACTATGTCTTATGACTGTTGTTTGATTTAAATTTTTGCTCAGTCAGCTGCGGAATCTTGTCACTTTTCGCAGCCAGAATCAATTTTTGCAACCTTTTTGTTGAAGTCTATGTTACAAGTGTCTACTGGAGAATTTGGCCACATGGGCAAGCTACAAATGATGTGGACATGGAACGTGTCCCCTTGGTTCAGCCGAATCACTCACAGAGGATCGTGGTCAAAACCAGTCAAACGGTGATCTACACTAAGAGTTTTGCGGTGGAAGGACTCTGTTTCTCATCACGAGGAGGATTGCATGGCAAGATCCTAAATCTCAGGAGGTGTGCTAACACCTGGGGACTTCCCGTGAACCAAATATAACAGCCACCCTCCTTGGATTTATTTCTCACGGCTACCATACTGCTAGATTCCCGAATATGGTCATTCACGTGTCTGTCTACTAGCGCAGATCTTAGGAATTAGTTATGTTATTTCTTGTTATAAATAAAGCATCCTTACATGCATATAGACTAGCTTTTGATATGTAATATTGACTGTTTTTATGAGCCATCGTGCGTGACTGAGTCCTTATGTTATGACTGTATTTCAATATATGAGAAGACACTGCTTTTATGTTCAAATCTGTGATTTATTTCTGATTGGCCGAGGTTACAGAGAGCCCCTGTACACCAAAGTTCTGTAGTTACTATATAGTTCCATGTTTCTTCATTTACGCTCTTGATGCCATAGTTGTTTTCTTGTATATATTACATTGCTCATGGTATTCATGTTGTTTGTTGTCCATAGTTTCTTTTATGCTTTCTAATGACTGTCAACTGATCAGTGTTTTCATTTCAGGTTCTAATAGATAGCCCGGGCAAGTGCACATAACTTTTTGATCACTAATGACATGATGGAATTATCTTGTCCTTCTGCTGATTTGTTTTCTTAGTTCTAATTCCAACACTGTTTATTTCTTTCACTTTTGCTTTGTTCATTTACGTTTCTGCAAGATAGATATTAGACTATTCATGTCATTTTCAGTTACCTCTTATAGCCAGAGCGAGTCGAATGGTGAGGGATTGAGTGTGAATGTATAGTTTGATATTACTTTATTTGCTTTTGCAAGTTAGTGATTAGATTACTCATGTCATTTTCGGTTACCTCCTTTAGCCAGAGCGAGTTGAATGGTGAGGGGTCAGAATATGAGTTGATGTGATATGGTTTAGTTTACTTTGCTTTCAGTTTTTGAATTTCTTTGAGTTCATTTTTATTTTTATACAGCAGCAAGGATACTGGGTTTCATAGTCACTAGTTCACTGTTTGGTTTAATTAGAATTTAAGTACATCTTTATTTTCTCTTACTAATTGATTTCATCATTGCAAGTTTGAAAACCTTTTTGAAAATTTGAAGTTTGGAAATTATTTTAAAAGATCATTATTTCCTTGAATACTTATATCCATACTTGATTTTTAGAATTGCCATCTCATCTTAGAGAATCAACAAGAAGATAAACCCAAAAACAAATAAAAAATAAAAAACGACAAAGAAATAAGAAAACGGTTATCTTGCATATATAGTGCACTTCATTTCAGTAGTTTACGACTCCTGGATTGACAATTTATATAGCAATTTAGGACACACTAAATTGACCAAACATTTTGGCGCCGTTGCCGAGGAAGTGAAACTAGGTAGCCAATTTCTTAAAAAAGAACAAGAAAATTTCAAGGAAGGTAAAAATTGATGACTTTTCAAAGTATGCTCTCCTCTTGCACCTAATGTGACCTGGAGGATCAGAAAAGAGAGTTATTGGTTCAGTAATTTCTTGAGTATGCTCTCTTCTTGCACCTAGAGTGATTTGGAAGATCAGAAAGAGAATTATTAACCCGACTTGAAGAAAATAAGAAAAAATGACGTGCATAGAGCAAGAGATTCTAGGGGAAGGTTTATAGCTAGGGCCAAGAGTTCGATTTTTACAACTCCATATACTCCAAGGTATAGACAAGATACACCTCCATCATCTCCAACTCATACTCCTAGCTTTAGGATCCCTAGAATTCAAGAGGCAGTAGTTGAATTAGGAGACTCTCCCACACTATCCACCGAATCTAAGTTAGGAAAAGACCCTTTCTTTACTTCTATAGGAAAACACATTGTAATCGAGGAAGTAGAATCACTTGAAGAAGAAGAGGGAGAAATTCCTCCTCGTTTACCATTAGTAGAAGAACCAGAGGACTCTGAAATCTCTGAGGAAGCTATCATGACAGAGGAAGTAGTAAACGAATTTGGAGGAGGTAGAGGTAGAGGTAGAGGTAGAGGAGGAGGAAACAATGGAGGAGGTAGAGGTAACAACGAGGGAAATAGGGATGGAGATAACTCATTTGGATTTCCTATAGTTGATGAGGAATCTTGAACAACAATGAAAAACATCTCACCATCTGTCCTCCCAAACTTTTATGGGTTGCGAAGTGAGGATCCTGAAACATTTCTATTTGAGTTTGAAGTCGTGTGCCGAACTTATGATTATATGGAAGACGCTCAAAAACTCAAGTTGTTTCCTTCAACATTGAAGGGAGATGCTCTAAAATGGTTCATGGGATTAGTCACTCAATCTATTAGGACTTGGAATGACATGAAACAAACATTTTTGGATAGATACCTGGACTATTGTATGCCCACCAATCATAAGGATGAGGTATTTAAAATGGTACAAAAAGAAGATGAAAACTTGGAGGATTTACTTGAAAGATTTCAATACAACTTGAAAAGAGAAAAAATGAATAACCTAGATGAGGAAACCTTGAAAGCCCTTCTATTAAAAGCCATTAGGGATGAATGGATAGATATTTTAAAAATGATGGGGAAAGGAGAAATATCTCAACTTCCACTTCATGATATAGCAGAGCTATGTGTCCATCTCTGAAGGGGAAAATCTAAAACTGGAAAAGGGCTTAGAGATCCTTCTCTCATTAGAGCAAACAAATTTGCAACTGGATCAGTAAGTAGGGCTAAGATTGGCAACATGCTTGACGAGTTCAAAACTGATATTCTAGGGAGTCTTAGTGAGCAACTAGACACCCTTAAGATACCAAACAAGAAGAAAGCAAAAGCTGAAGCTTTGGCCATCTTTTGTCCAAAATGTAGGAAGAAACATGCTCTAAGGGAATGCCCCTTCGATGCAAAAGTTGTAGAAACATGTGTGATTTGTTTAGAAAGCCATGAGACCAAGGATTGTCCTTCAATTCCTGGACTCAAAGCTGTCTTTCAAGAAGACCCAAATTCAATTGAGTCTCTTTGTTTTGTTTCAAGGAG
>APFE030288881.1:26958-51434 GCA_000404065.3 Pinus taeda | reverse complement strand
TTGTCCTCCCATGTGGAATCTTCAGCAAGTAAGTTCTTCCACTTGATGAGATACTCTAAAATTGATCGATTTCGTAGCTGTTGTGTTATTGTTTCTGTGACTGCTCCAAGTTCCAATATGATTTTTCCTTCCTCTTCAAGTTCTCGCAATATTGTTTGAATTGGGATATTCTGCAACTTTTGAATGAGTGGCCATACTTCTTTGTCCTTCTTCCATTCATCCCTTGCTTCATTTATTCAATCTGGTTGGATAATAGAAATAGCACAAAGCAATGCATCCACATCCTCATCCTTTCTTGAGAGTGCATGTGCAACAGAAATTTTCTTCCCCTTTTTGTAGATGATGTCAAAGTCATAACCCAACATATTTGTGACCCATAGTTTCTATTCTTCTAAACATAATATTTGTTCTAAAAAGTATTTAAGACTATCATGAACCATTTTTACCTTGAAGTGTCTTCCCATTGGGTAAGGTCGCCATTTCTTAAGTGCATGTAGTATTGCCAACATTTCCTTCTCATAAATAGCTTGCTTGAGATGTATTCATAAAAATAACCAATCACCTACATCAAAACTTTTTTCACTACGATGTTGATCTACCTCTTATTTCATTCAATTCTGCACCAAAGTGGCTTTGTGCTTTAAAAGTTGAAGAAATTGTTGTTGATGCTCGATGTGATATTTCACTCCTTGAACCTTTTTATTCTTGACATGTCCTTCTATATTGAGAGTTTGAGGAGTGGTAATTTCTTCCAATGCTTTACAAGATATGGTCGGATTCATTTCTTGATGCTCGATGTGATCTTTCACTTCTAGAACATTTTTCTTCTTGATATGTCCTTCTATCTTGATAGTTTGAGGAGTGGTAATTCTAGCCAATTCATTACAAGATATGGTTGTATTCATTTCTTCAATCTTGATGTGATCTTCACTTCTTGAACCTTTTTCTTCTCGATATGTCCTTCTACCTTAAGATTTTGAGTGGTAGTTCTTGCCAATGCTTTACAATATATGGTCGGATTCATTTCTTCTTTCTCTGGGGTTGGTTCCTGGTGTATATCCTCTTCTTTTGATGTTTCTTGATCATATTCTTCCTCCTCCTCATAATCTATGTAAAATAATTTCTTCTCAGCACACTTATGACCTTTAGTGCATTTTCTATCACAATTGTAACAAAGCCCTATTTCTCTTTTCTCTTCCAATTGTTGTGGTGTCACCTTTCTAGGTTGTGGAAGGCTAGGAGAAATAACACTTCCATGTTTATAGTTGTCAGGGGTAGAATTCCTTGTTTCCATAATTTTTCTTTCCACTTTTCTTGCCAACCTGAATGCCTTATCTAATGAATCAAGTTCCCAAAGACGAACCTCATGTTGAATGTTATTCTTTAAAGTCCCTATGGAGACATCAATCCTCTACTTCTCTGGAATATCATTTTCCCTTATATTTAATTTTTTAAACTCCTGAATGTGCTTTGCCATTGAACACTTTTGTTTGAGATTTATCAATTGGCTAAAGAGGGTGTTTCTCTTTGTATCCTCATAATGTGCTATCATTTCCTCCATGAAAATTGACCACGTGATAAGTGGTTTACGAGAACAAAGCACTTTATACCATAAAACTTGATTCGGTTCTAAATAATTAGATGTAATACATACCTTTTGTAAATGTGGTACACCACGTAGATCAAAATATTTCTCCATCTGTAGTATCCAATTTATCAGATCCTTTCCATCAAACTTACTCACCTCACTTTTTCTTGATTTTAGGAGCTCGATCTTGAAACGATTGTAACTCTGTAATTTCAGATATTCTAGTTCTAAAATCATGGCTTGCGGTAGTCCTCTACGTCATATTTCTAATGCCACCAGTCTGATCAAAATTGGATTCTCCAAGAAAGTGTTATGCACAATCTCCCAAGATGACCTGATTATACACATTTTCAGAATATCGAACTTGTATGACATGCCACGTGTCATTGTTTTTGCCTTTGGATCTAAAAAATACATACAAAAGACTACAATTCATCCTCTTTTTGTAACTACTTACGAAATTTCAATTTGATGCTCAAAGCGAAAGTTTGATGATTTTCCCAAGGTCACTTGTTTAAGATGTAATTTGGGAGTCTGCAAAAAGCCTAACTTCCTTAGATCATATATCTGAAGCTATAGCAAGACACGATTTGACATTCAGACCCAATGTTCAGACCAATTTCCTCTGAAATGGGTTTTTGTTTTAGCTTCTGAAACTTTGTAGTGAAAACATTATAGCGCAATTTCCACGATGACCTATTTTATATGAAATTCTAGAGCTTGCAAAAACCCTAACTTCCTCAGATCATATCGCCGAAATATAGAGAGATAAGATCGAAAATTTGGATGCATGGTTCAACAAGAGTTATTCTCAAATGGGTTTTTTTTTGGCTTCTAAAACATCGCAAAAAAAAGGTATAACAAAAATACCACGATGACCTGTTTGGAGCAGCGAAACCCTAGAATCCAAAGCTCTAATACCAAATGTTATGAAACTAGATCACAAAAAGATAGAAAAGATAAATGAACGCCTTAGAAATAAGCCTCTTCGAGGGGGCAACCTCATTTACATTACATAAATGAACAATTCTTGGATGATACACATGAAAAGACTTCCTTTCTATATATAGGAGTCTAAGGGGTCATAATATAATCAGAGCCAACATAACAATAATAATGTAAGGGCACAATAATAACAATAGTGGGCTTCTATGGGACACAATATTAACAATATGGGGACTACATGGGCACAAAAATATAATAAGGGGGTTTTACTAATAACAATAAGGGGTTACACTAGTATAGGGACCTAACATGCCCCTCTCCTTCAAAAAGTGTTGTCCTCAACGCTTGAGTAGTTCTTGATGCTTCTGTTTAGAGTAGTGAAACCCCAGAATCCAAAGCTCTAATATCAAATGTTATGAAACCAGCCCACAAAAAGATAGAAAATATATATCAACGCCTTAGAAATAAGCCTCTTCGAAGGGGCAACCTCCTTTACATTACGCAAATGAACTATTCTTAGATGATACAAATGACAAGACCTCCTTTCTATATATAGGAATCTAAGGGGTCTTAACATAATCAACCGACATAACAATAATAATGTAAGGGCACAATAATAACAATATGGGGACTACATGGATAAAACAATATAATAAGGGGGTTGTACTAATAACAATAAGGGGTTACACTAGTAGTATAGGGATCTAACAGGAGTGTTAGAAGGTCTAGGAGCACTTAGGAGTCAATATCCAAGATAAGGGATAGCTAGATTCGGTCAATGTGTTTAGGAGAATTTCAATGAAAATGATGCAAAACTAGTGAGGGTGGTGTGAAACAAGGGATGGCTAAGGTTGATGAAGTGTAAGGTGGCTACTGGTTATGAAGTCTTTGTCTCCTCCTGAAGTACCTGCTCTGCATAAAACATGTGTGTCTTCTAAAAAGAACTATGCAACAAGATACATTTTCATAAAATATAAAAGCATGAATCAAGTGTCTATATTATGCATGAGGAAAGTTGCTGAAGGGAATGAAAGCATGAGTGAGATCTTATTGTAGAAATGGATATGGAAAAAGATGACAATGAAATCTGCCTTGCAACATTAACCAACTACTAAATTAAAGACAACAAACTCCAAAGCTCATAAAAGAACTAGAAATCTATGTTTTTTGGGCTGATGAAGGGTCCCTTCCTCAAGTCATGGTCCCATAGGGAGGAAGTGAGGCCGAGACACCTGCTAACAACCTTGTGGTGATCCTTTTTCTCCTTGCTAACCTGCTACTTGAAAGAAGGAACAAATGGAAGAAAACTATCACACAACCAATCTAAACTACACTGCTTGTAATGGAAATGCATCTACTAAGAAAATTAATAATTAAGCTATGAATATACACTAAGCATACATGTACAATAAAGAGGAACCTTGGCTGCTAGGGTTGGGCCCTAACCCAAGATATTCAGCCCTCTGAGTTAACTCAGTGGTGGCTCAAAACAAAACTCATTCTTATTACCAAAACAACAGATTACATCAAAAGAACTGTTACAAGTCATGCAACTTGAAAATAGATTAGAGTTTTATAATCAAAATCTGAATCCTAGTGAGGTCATAGGTCTCTCTGCTTATACATCTGAAGTATCCAACGACTTCCTTCAAATTACAGGGGCTTGGCTCCCAAACTCGAGATAAACTAGTGATTTGTCTTTCACTTGTTCGGTTGCCTTCTAGTCCTCATTATTTGGTTGTTTGCACTCCGAGATAATGTAGGAATATTTGAATGGAGGGGTAGTAAATGAGGAGGATTTACCTCCTATAATCCCTCTCCCTTGTCACATTTGAGTTTTGACCTTGGTCTTTGCCAAAATTCCTTGCTTTTCTCCTTTAATCCTGCATAAAATGCACATTATACAACAAAGAAAAATATCCAACTCTAACTCATCTCATAAACAAAATATAATCAAAAGTATGCAGTAAGTTATGAGAATAGTTGGCTTGACTAAGCTAGGAGGTGAAATAAGGCCCATATAATTATCGAATGATGAGGCTCATCAGATATGTCATTGGGCTCTCACTCATAGAGAGCGCCTACATTTTTTTGGGTTCAGAGGCACAGAGGAATTATTTCTTTTCAGTGTCCTTCTCAGACCTGGGGTTCTTAGCCCTTGTTTCTCTATTACTGTGTTTTCTGGAGGTGGAGCCAAAATAGGATTTCCAACATTGTCCTAGGTTAACTTCTTCTAGGCTAGTCCATTCATGATAATCAATTTAATCAATCGATGATGGTTGATTACTTTCTATGGGTCCTTATCTATCTTTCGATGGGCGACACCATGTAATAGGGAATTCAAATAAAACGGAAAATTAACTGAAATTTTCTGTTTTAAAATGGATAGAATTTTCAGTTGCCACGGCTTTACCACATCGTGGCGATCATCGCAGGTAATGTACCTTTACACGATGATAACCAATTCTTGCCACGGCTACCTTAATGATGAAGGATGAATCCCTTTTCCTATTCTCACCAGTTGCTCGCCTGGATCCTAGAATACTTCAACCGCATTGTGCATAAGGACATGTTTTTCTGTCCAATTCGTCCCCTCTGTTGGAAGTCCAGTGACTTCGGCTATGACCATTTTAGAGACTATTATAATTATACCTCTTACCACTGTGTTGTTTTTCGACAGATTCTACATAAATTCCAATGTCAGCTCCTCATGAAATCCCTGCAATCTATTCAGATATTGCAACCATCTTGCTTGCTCAAGAATTTCCCTAGCCTAGTCCGATACCGAATTTCCCTAGCCTAGTCCGATACCTTGAGTATTGGGGGCTCATTTTGGATAGCTCTTCCTCCCACGGCTATTGTACTTGTGACTAGTTCACTTATATGCAACTGTTTTACACTTACGCAATTCAGAGCAGAAGCATAGAACATTAGAGCAATTAACAGAGAAATGACAATGTTTTGAGAATTAATTTCATATTTAGTTAAGCCATTTGTCTCGTAAACCACACTTAATGCCAGATCATGAGTCTGCATGCCAGACATAATGGTTGTCATCCTTTCCCCAATCAGAAATACTTGCTAATTATTATGCATTCATAATCATCATGCAGTCTGTACCTGGAAGTTAATTCAAATGATTATCACACAATTTTCCATAATTTCCACTCATGACGTTCATATGCAAGCCATCCCCCCACTGAAGAGAAAAGGGCGTCCATTTCCTTTAAGCATGTGAAAATCAAGCGAAAGCATTGACAATTCATAAATGCCAACAACCAATCCAAAAAACGGCATGTTAATCGGTAAGGCAATTAAAGCAATACACGTCATTAGATGTGAAATGGTCAAGAAAAAATTAAAACAGAGATTTTAATTCATTATGACAAAGTATTTTCACCGTAAGCAATATTAATAACAAAGGCATAATCGATGGTATGTATTAATGACTGTCATAAAATGATTCAACAAGTAAAATATGATGAATATATAACATAAGTAACCATGCAGTTCGGCTTGGAAGGGTGTTGTTCAAATGGGAAATTCTCTTTGGAAAAAAATCGATAGGTGGTAATAGGTAGAAATCATTTGGTAGTGTATGATGATACTCCCATACCACAAGCAGAGTCGTTGTTGCCAGCATGCGTTCATAGCCTCGACAAGGTTGCTTTTTAACCCCACAAATGAGCCAGAGTCCTCCTTTTAGTGTAGAAATGGTTCTTCTTTTCTTGGCATAAAGAGACCATTATGCTAGTATGGTGACCAGATGACCATAGTGCTATTCACCAAGATATAACAAGTGATCAGGTTGGCTCGTGATGAGACCCCCTATCCTTCTTATAGTTATAATCATCAAGAAGGTCATTACCTTGGTTTGGTGGCCAAATTCGAATGTCCCCTGTTACATCCTTATGAGCATGGTAGGTTGGCTCAAGATGAAACCCCCTATCCTCTTTAAGAGAATGTTTGATGCATTTTCATATTTCATTATTTCCATTATTTCTTTTGATTTTTTTATTGTAACAAGAGGGAGGCTCATCTTCTCCTTAAGAGTCAGGGATGATGTAAGAAGTAAAAATATTCCAATGAAGGTTTATACTCTTAGCCCCATATCATCGTATCAATGGGATTTATTCATTTGAAAGTATAAGCATAAGCCAACATGGTTTGACAATAGTGAATCATTTTATGATGTGTCCAAAGAAGAGATGTTCAGACAGTTATTATAAAGATACATCGTATTATCTATTGTATAAAGATAACCATCAAAAGGATTCATAGGTCATAATGATATTATCAGTACTGGTTTTTTCCTAATAGTAGGACAAATCCATTCAAATGGTGTTTATTGAAAACATAAAATAAAGATGGCACAATGGTCAGCAATTAAAGAATTCACAGTTTGTCCTATTTAGAAAAAAAAAAAAAACAAAGGTATGATTCAATGGTCTAAACAACAATCATTCAATCTATTGAACGGAAAAAAAGAAAAGCACGCAAAAGTGTTGTCCAATCAATTGAACAACAAACATTCAAGCATTTGAATAGCAAAAATTAAAAGAAAAACATGCAAAAGTTTTGTTCAATCAATTGAATAGTAATCTTTCAATCGCTTGAATAGCAAAAATTAAAAGAAAAACACACAAAAATGATGTTCAATAGATTGAACAACAACCGTTCAATCGTTTGAACAACAAAAATCACAAAAAAAAAAGTAAAATTGTTGTTCAATCGATTGAACAACAATTTGTTCAATCATTTGAATAGCAAAAAGCAAACTAAAAGTGGTGTTCACTCGATTGAACAGCAACCGTTCAATCTTTTGAACAACAAAAAAGAGAAACACACAAAAGTGTTGTTCAATCGATTGAGCGGTAATCGTTCAATCATTTGAACAACAAAAATCCAAAAATGTAAAAGTGTTTCTCAATCAATTGAATAGCAATTTGTTCAATTGTTTGAACAACAAAAACTGAAACACACAAAAATGTTGTTCAATCATCTTAACAGAAAAAAGAGAAACATGCAAAAGTGTTGTTCAATCGATTAAACGACAATCGTTCAATCGTTTGAACAACAAAAATAATAAAAATGTAAAAGTGTTGTTCAATTGATTGAACATCAATTTGTTTAATCGATTGAACAACAATTTGTTCAATCGTTTGAAGAGAAAAAATGAAAATGAGAAAGTGATGTTCAATCATTTGAACAGTGAAAACCAAAGACATAAAAGTGTTGTTAGTCGATTGAGTAGCAAGAAACAAAAATAAAGGTGTTCTTAAATTGATTGAACAACAATCGTTCAACCATTTGAACAACAAAAATTACAAACGTAAAGGTGTTGTTCAATCGATTGAACAACAACCATTCAATCAATTGAAGACCACTTATCAAGCACTCAAAAAAATCCTCATATTTACATGGTGATGCCTAATCTAAATTGCAACCAATCAAAGAGAATATATACATTATTTGCAATTTAAATAAATCTCAATTTTTTGAAATAAAAGTTGTTGGGTCATCACTCCCTGCAGCTAAGATTTGCATGGAGGGGTCCTTGCATACCTGCTCGCAAAAAGACTCCTTAGTAGCGGTCTGTGATAGAGACGCACTCAATTCCCATTCACCTAAAAAGAATGGCCAGATCCATCAATGGTAGTAAAGGTAAGAGTACCATTGTTATTGTTAAACACACACATGGCAGAGACAAAATAGGAAGGATAAACATGAGATTACATTTATTATTAACAATAATATACATTTATAGTACATTCATGTGACCATTGGGTTCCACATCTCAATATCTCTTGGACTCTCATGGCTATTTGCATTCTACACCAACCCACAGAGGATTAGGTGTCCAACATCCCCCCCCCCCTAATCCGAAGGGTTATGTATGAGTCCAAGAAGAGAACTGTAATACAAAATGTGCAAAAATGCATGGCAACACTAGGCTGAATGTGCTCTCTGAAATGTTGGTATAAAGGGTGGTGGTTTACGAATGACCACCAACACTGGAATGCTTAGTGCAATTCTCAAAACTCTTCCAAGTATGGCATGAAGCTCAGGTCATCTGCTAGAGGAAGTGCACCTAATGTTTCGAAGAGGGAAACCTTCAACCATGAAGGGAGGTCTCACCCGCATAAAAGGGAGAACCTCAACCTGAAAAGGGAGGTCTCAACCTGTGATTGTTTAAGGATGACCAACAACTATGGAATTCTTAATGCAATTCCTGGAACTCTTCCAAAACTGGAAAGAAGTTGAAGACTTCTGCTAGAGGAAGTGTCCCCAATTCTTTGAAAACATATCACTGCCTGAAGGCATGCTTACGAGCATCTTTGTCTTTGGCTACAACTCTAAATCTAGTATGGTAGGTTGTGGCTTAGGCTCGCTTGATGTGGCTTTGAAGCTTGTAGATGACCATTATTTCCCCCCTGTCAGATACAAGGTGAGATGATAGAGAAAACTCAACTGCAAGACTATTCAATACTCTAGAACAAGTTTGGACATATGACTGAAATATCTTCTTGGTTGTTGATGCCCATTGCCAAAAAGTGATCCATCCAAGATGAATCTTTGTTCTTGCAATAGGCTTGTTTCTAAAGCATCTATGTGAATAATGGGTGGTTTTATGACAGTGCTCACATGGATGAAGATCAAAACAATGATCTTTCATATGGCCAAATCGGTCACAGTATTGGCATTTCACAATATTTTGTTGTTGATGTGGAAGAGGAGTAGAATCTGGAACAACTGAAGGTGAACTATCATGAAGAAACCCAACACTCTGTTGAAGCCCCAAAAATCGGGTCTACAACAAGGGGGATACCCGCCCGGTCTGGACCTTGGTTGGCAGCTCCTTTTCCATTTGGTATAGTGGGTCCAACTAGGGATATGGGACCAGTTTCCCAATTTATGTGTGTGTGAGAGAAAGATGGATATTTCTATTTCTAACAGTTTCTAAATGAAATACTTCTACTCTAATTCTAATCTAATAATAAGGAAATTATAATTCTAATCAACAGAAATATGTAAATCTACACTAACCCGGGGTGTGATATTTCCTTTATGCGATCTAAAATGATTTCAAACAACATTTGGTAATAAAGATAATTCAGCTGCTATGAGAAAAGAATTCAATAAAGATGAACCACTTCATATAAAAAGTTAGACGAAACAGTTGTGAAAAACTTATCGCATAATAAGCTATTCATACACTAAGCATAAATAAATAGCTATCACCATACAAAAGTTCCAAATGATAACTCAGGCATTCATACATTAATATATAAATAACTGAACTTGAAAATCACTCTAACACAAGGCAGAAATAGTTAAGAGATAGAAATACCATTTATAACTAGTCCTACTCATGAGCTTCAAGTGATAACGATTTATCTCTTCTTGATCAAATATCCACTAAGAGTACAAAAGTGCAACATCAGTAGTAGATATCAAATGCAAACATCAATAAATCTTGTTCCATTCATTCATCAAAACCTCCTCAGAGGGTCCAGAAGTGCATGTTCCGGGGATACGTTTTTGATAAATTTTAGGACCCTTCTCTAAATGCATGAGAAGGGTTTAAATATTACTAACTAAATATAAAATAAATTATTACAAAATATAGGATTTGGTTTAAATGATCGTCCTCTTTTCAGGAAAATAAAACAAAATTAAAACTAAAATTGAATCTAAAATTAAAACTACTTCTGTAGTTGGTCCTTGAAATCGCATGCATGCAGCATCTATTTGAGAAGAGTCGGTTGACCGACTTCCGATTTTAGCTGAGCTGAGAAAACAGAATCGACAAGAGCTGGCGCCATCTTTTCAGCCGCATTGATGATACACTTGAGAGTCATCCATTGGTTATGTGGCTTTACCAAGTAAGCCCAGTAATAATCCCAGTTTAACCTGGTTAACCCTTGAATTGCTTCTGCCTTTTCTTTTTCCTTCTGCTTCCAATCTGCTTGTAGTGTTGTTTTCTTGCAATTTTCGGAGCTTGCAGATGACTAAGCAATTAGCAGCTTGCCTTTTCGAAAAAAAATTATCAACGAGAAACTGCCTCCATTTCTTGATCCAGGTTTCCTTGATGCATTTTTCGCCTTTTGCGCTTTTTCTTTCTAGCAGATATAAAGTTCATCATTTGTGAAAATAATATTTCCGTTAGCTCTTGACCTTCAGTTTTAAATTGTCTGTTTCTGATATCTGGGTTGTCCAGTATCCACTTCACCATGTCCGTGTATGGGAGAATTTTGGGTCTTGCTGCTATTCGGTGTAAGAATGAGCAGGCTAGCTCTGTAAAAGATGCTTCAGAAGAACCATTTGATCCCGCGGTAGCAACTACTTCCATTACTCTGGGATTCTCCTCTTCAAGCAGATTATACATGCCTTCCCACGTAGCAATTCTCGCGTCTCTGTTGCATGCTGTGTCTATATATAGGGGCGCCATTTCTTTTTCTTCTAAGCTCGGGGATTTGCTTTTATTTCCCATTTTAACCTGCGTATTGCTCTGTATCAGCCTCTGTTCTCCGTTCCTGCAATTCACAGGTGAAGTGAAAATGAATGACAAGGAAGGGTGATGGGAAAGTTTTAAATGCCACAGACAACATAAAATATACCACCTTACGTGAGATGATTTTTTGATAAGAAAGCAACCCATATTCCATTAATAACTGGAAACTAACTCATTTATTAGCATTAAAGCGCATAACCAGGTGTTAGCTTACGGAAAATACTTTTCTTGAATAACGGGCCCGAAAGATCTGCGATGGAGCGATTTTGCGATTTTCTTCGCAATATCGCAGATCGCAGCATCGCGAAATGATAATATCGCAAAATCGTAACATCACAAAGTTGGTCTCTCATGATATTGCATTATCGCTTTATCACAAGATCACAATATTGCAATATCACAGATCGCAGGAATGTTATGTATGACAATCTTTGTTAACCTGTTTTCTGGGAAATGCGATTTTGCGATCGGCGTCATCGCATATCAGCAAATCAAAGCGTTTCTTTGTAAATTGTGTTGTATTCAATGCGATATTTCATTATTGCACATTGCAATCTCGCAATGTTTAAAATTCAACACATAAGGAGGTATCCCGTTATCTTTTTCCGATGCGATATTCCTAAGGAAAGATTTGTGTCTTACCTTATCATAAAACTTAGATTTTTTGGATTTTAAGAGGGGGAGCTTCCTAAGTTTATGATGGTAATTTTATTCAAAGAAAAGGAAATTTAAACACTACTTTGATTTTTAAATTTTTTAACTAAGGGTCCCCACTTATTTAGTATTAGGAATAACACTAAATAGGAAGGGGGGTTTTTGTTGGCCACAACAATTGGCGATTCACTTGGAAGAACCAGTTATCTCTGTTGCTTTTTGAATTTACAAAACTTCCAAAATAGAAAATTTTCCTAAAAGTTAAACTTTATTATAGAAAGATAAAGTACATTTTATTTTAACCTGTCAATGACATTTTGTTTCAACTATTTTCAACTTTGATTATTTGTTGCATCAAGCTAGTCCTTGTATTTACATCAGTCATTACTTGTCTTGTAAAGATAAAACAAAGTCTTCTCTATAAACTAGTTTTAAATATGCTCATTTGTCATAGGTAGAGCCTCTTCTGCCAGCAGGCGTTTATAGCCTCGACAGGGTTACCTTTTACCCAACAATGATCCTGTATCCTACTTAAAGAAACCAACAATTCCCAAAGAATAATCCACATCCACACTTATTGCTTTCATTTTCTTTTTTATTCTTAAAGAGAAATGTCTTGGTTTGGTAGCCAATTCATGACACAGTCATTCACTGATTTATAACTTTGCTGAACAAGCTGGCTCGTGATGAGACCCCTTGCCTTTTGATTTTAACAATCTCGAGTCATTTCCTTGTTGTGGTATGCAGTATTGGGAAATTCAGAAAGTTATAATATCTGTGATTATGATAAGCCGGCTCGTGATGAGACCTCTCACTCTTTAAGATAAAATGTATCCTTGGATTGTTCCTCTGAAAGTTGTGATTTCCATAGTAGGGAGGAAGTCATTGTTTCCTTAAGATAGCTCTGGACAACAATAATAGAGCTTTTGGAGATAGCTGTTCTACAGAGAATCTTTATTTTGTTATTGATACCTTTCATTGAACTGATATAAAACAATTTCTCGCTAAAGGTTGCTTTCATCAAATTTTATGAAGTTGAAACTAGTATCACATCTAGGCTAGAGTTTTTAACTGTATCTTTCAATAATAAAGATCAAGTTTCCAAAAGATTTGATATTTATACAAGCGAAAGATCAAAATTTGAAAGAGAATTGGTGTCTTTTTCGTAAATGCCTATTGTAACCATTCACAACTGGTTTTATTATGAAAAGAAAAACAACTATTCTACAAAAATAGAAGAATGTTCTTCTATGGAAAATATTTCTTAAGAATCTGACCATTAATAGGTAGAGAATCTCTTTTTCCTGTTAAATCCATTAACATGAAGGTAGATGGACCTATGACTTACATGATCTGAAAAGGACCAAGCCACATTCTTTGAAATTTTGTATGTTTTCCCTTTTCCTCATGTGCCTTGTCCCATTTTAAAACTAAATCTCCCATCTGAAAATCTTTTCTGGATATCATATTGGAATCAAAAGAGGCCTTTACCAATGCTTGATGATGAGCGTGAGTAATCTTAGCCCATTCTCGTTGTTCTTATAATTTAATTAATTCCAGCTACCTAAGTTGTAAAGAGGAAGTTGGTACTTCATCAATATATTGGACCAAGGCTAAAGAGGGAATTGCCAGATGTGTTGGAAGAACCACTTCTTTCCCATAAACTAAATTAAAGGGAGAAGTGCCGATAGAGGCTTTCTATGTTATTCTATCTACCCATAAAGCATATATTAAAGACTTATGCCAATTTTTATGATTTTGGTCAATGGTTCACTTAATTATTCTAATTAAGTTCTTATTTGTAGATTCAGCTAACCCATTCCCTTGTGGATAATAATTGGCCGAGTATTTCAGCTTGAAACCCCTTTTGAGTGCAAATTCAGTCACTGCATTTCCATAAAAGTATGATGCATTATCAAACATTAAAGTGGAAGGCAATCCAAACCTGGTGATTATGAACTAATCTATGAATTCAATGATATTTTCAGCATTAGCCGTCTTGAGTGGAACTGCTTATACCCATTTTGTAAAATAATCTGTCGCTGTCAGGATGTATCTATGTTGTTTAGAAGAGTGAGGAATGATCTCACCTATTATTTCCAATCCCCACTGATCGAAAGGTTGTTCGATGGTAACTGGTTGCAATGGCAAGGATGGTTTCTTTTGTCTTCCAGCAGTGGTTTGACAGACTTGGCATTTCCTTACGTAGTTATGTGCATCCTTGAATAATGTGGGCTAGTAATAGCCTGCACGTAAGATCTTATGAGCAATGGTGTCTCTAGTGTAGTGTCCGCCTGCTGGCCCATTGTGGAGTTCCTGCAAGACTTTTTCAGCTTCAGATTTCTCAAGACATCTAAGAAGAACAGAATCATAATTTATTCTAAAAAGAACGTCATTCACAAGTTGATATTGTTTGGATTTTAACCTTAGGTCTCTTTTCTTGGTATGATCGAGGTTTGAAGGGGCATATCCATTCTTCAAATAATAAATAATATCAGCATATAATGACTCAACATCGTTTAGGCTTACCTCGTACACTTGTACCTCTTCAGATGGATTTTCGGGCATTAGTGATGCTCCTACCAGCATTTTGCAAAAGCCTTGACCTTTTACAATATTTGCTGGTCTGACTTCTACGTCATATTCTTGTAAGGGAGTAACCTAATTTGCCCTTTTCTCACTCACATCCTTTTGTACTAGAAGATTACTTACTGCTGGAAACAGTACTATGATCTTGGTATGTGTTTTGAGTAAACAAGGTCTGAAATATTTAATTGCTTTAAAAACAACATAAGCTTGTTTCTCCACATTTGAATAATTCAGTTCAGCACCTTGTAAATTGGAACTGAAAAAATAAATTGGGGCTTCTGCCTTTTCTTGATTTGCTTGAGTGAGTATCGCAGCATATGATCTATCTGAGGAAAATGTATAAAAAATAAAAGGATCGAAAAAATTTGGAGTCGCTAACGATGGAGAATTGATAATTGCTTGTTTGATCAAATTGAATGCCTCATGTTCATCTTGGCCCCATTTAAAATTTGTGTTCTTTTTAATCATGGCTTGTAAAGGAGATACGATTCTCGAAAAGTCTGGGACGAATCTTTTTAAAATGTTAATCTGGCCAAGGAAATATTGCATGGCTTTCGTGTTGTGAGGTAGGGGTACTGCGGAAATTTCCTAAATTCTGTCAAGATCAATGTGAATTCTAGATTTTGACACTATGAATCCTAGAAGTTTTCCTTCACTTAATGCGAAAAAATATTTTTTCGGGTTAAGTGAAATTCCATACCTTAAACAACGTTGGAAAATTTGTTTTAAATCCCTGAGATGGTTGTTTCGTTTCTTGGAATAAACAGTAATATTATCCAAATAGATTACCACTGACTTATTAACTAACCCTTTGAATGCAATGTCCATGGCTCTCTGAAATGTGGCACCCGCTTTTATCAAACCAAATGACATCTTTTGATATGCGTATGTGCCCCACTTAGTTCTGAATGTCATTTTTAATTGATCGTCGAGATGTACCAACACTTAGTTGTATCCTGAGAATCCATCCAAGAACGACATTAATTCTAAGCCCGCAACTGCCTGCAGTATTTGTTCCAGGGGAGGTAAATGAAAATTATCCTTTTGGCAGGCCTTGTTAAGGTTTCGAAAGTCAATGCAGATTCTGATATCTCCATTTTTCTTTCTAACAGGTACCATATTGGAGACCCATTTAGAATGTCTAACGGGAAAGATTATTTTGGCTTTCAATAACTTGTTGAGTTCAGTTTTGATCTGATTTTCTAAATTTGGATGGATCTTTCTCAACTTTTGTTGGACAGGTTTTTCATTATCAATCATTAGGATAATATGTTGGATGATAGAGGTGTCGTATGTTTTGAGTTCATCATAATTCCAAGAAAAGACACTTTTGTATTGTTTCAAGAGACAAATATATGCTAATTTCTCTTTAGGGGCTAGGCCAAGGCCTAGGTTGATATCTTGCGGTTTGGCATTAGTTCCTAGATTTACTAATTCATAATTCAAAGTTGAACTTTCGAGTTTTGAATTGGTAGATCTTTTGAATCGATCTTTCAAATCATAAAGGTCTTCTAACTTGGCTACTGATTTAGGTATAGCATTGTTAGTACTATCCTATTGCAATTGTTGGTCATGTTGGTCTTCGTCAATTATTTGATTGGTGTAGGATCCTTCAGATGTGAGAAAACGCACGATATCAGGATCGTCGTTGAAAATTCTCCAATTGGTAATGTTATCAGGAATAGATGGTCTAAAAATTAACTCAATTGAAAATCAGTCAAGGCTAAAATCTTTTGAAGGAATGAGCTTGGAAGCTACATTGGCTAAGAGGTCTGCGCTAGCATTCTGGAGTCTGGGAATTGAGGAAATATTAAATGCTATAAAATGTTCAGTCAGATCTTGAACTAAAGATTAATAGTGCTTTAAATGACCTGATAAATAGTGTATAGTAATATGTACTTGTCTGATTACAATTTCAGAATCTCCGAAAACTTGCAGGTATTTGACGTCTAATCCGATTGCTTTGTACAAGCCTTGGACTAGAGCTTTGTATTATGCGGTATTGTTAGTGCACTCGAATTCAATTATGCAAGTTAGCATGGTTTTATCTCCCTCTGGGCTTACTAACATGCATCCCGCTCCTGCTCCTTCGTTAGACTTAGAACCATCAAAAAATAGTTTCCAAAACAAAGATTTATGTACAGGACTTTCTATAAAATTAATGCATTTAGAATTATCTGTTTGAGAAAAAATTTCTACTTGAGATAAAATAGAATGTTATAAGTAAGGTTAAGTATGAGCATTAAAATTTCCTAAGAAAGAATCTACAGAATAGTTGCTTATGATGTTAGAATTGTATGCTATTGGTTCATTTTCTCCCTCGAGTTTTGTTACTATGTATTTCTGATGTCGCTCGCGTTCAACTTTTATTTGGTTGGGTTTACCATTATAAGGTAGCCACATATGTGACCAGTCAGTTGCCAAATATCCATGAAGTTTTTCTGACTAGACTCTGCTAAGAATTAAGCCATAAAATTCAGGAATATTAGCAACTAAAATGTCAATAACTTGACATACCTTTGGGTTGGATGACAGCCTTATGATAACCTGATTTAATTCCCCAATCACCTCGACTTTTGATCGATCTAATTGGACTATGCGTACAACAGATTTATGTGGTGGAACGTTCAATTCTGCGCAAATTGATCTTGGTAAAATATTCGATGAAGCTCTAGAATCCACTAAGCAATTATGCACGTTTTTATTGAAAATTTCATAAGGAGAAATGGGGGAGTCTGTGATCTCGATCTTCCTCTAATTAATGCAATATCATTTGGATCAACTTTATTCATCGTACTAGTTGGAGGTCTTCCCATATCATGAGAAGCTTGAGAGATTACAGCAGCTAGTAAAGGCGCAACGGGAACAACATGTAATTCTTTAAAAAGTACTTTCTGCTGGTGTTTTAACTTGCTCAATTCTAAAAGAATAATATTGGCCCTAGTCTTTTTCATATCTTCTACGATGTCATACCCCATTTCATCTGAAACGATTAGTGTTTTAGATGGAGTAGATGTGTCTGTTTGGACTAGGTTGGTTTGAGTCGCTTTAGGTGATGTTTTCTTGGCTGTGACTTTATCCTTAGACATTGAGCTTGCGCTCTTTGGCTTAGGTGTAGGTTGAGGAGGATCAAGCTGATTTCTGCTACGAGTACTAACCAAGAATGCCTCTTGATCTTCTTCATTTGGGGGGATGAAATCCCACATACCTTGTAACTCTACAACTCTTCTTCATCGGTATGTTCTTCGGTAGTGTTGTCCTCTTCTTCTTCTTCTGACTCAGCATTTGATATAGCATTAGGGGGTTTGGAATCAGTTGAAGGATTTCTTTTAAAAGGCGTGTATGGATTTTTAGAAGAAGTTGCTGCCACTTGTTTCTTAATGTCGACCATTTCGTTAGATATGGTCTTCAAAACTTTTTGTAATCCTTCTAAATCAAATGGATCTTTCGATTGTTTCTTCTTGGGATCTTCTTTGAACGAGACCTTCTTAGATTTTCGTTCTTCCATCACGTTTTTCTTTTCTAGGGCCATAATATGTTTATCTACTGCTATCGCTTCTTTCATGTTTTCAACTAAGGTTTTTTTGTTAGCCCTACCAACAAAGATTGCTAAGTTTGATGGTAAAGCAGTAATGTACCATTCACTTCGCACTTCTTCACTAGGTTGAGAAGAAGTAGGAATTTTGTTTAAAATTTTATTGAAACGTAAATTGAAATCTTTGATAGGTTCTCTTGACTCAGCCCTAAGATTAGACAAGTCATTGATCAGTGTCACTGTAGACCTGTCATCACCAAACTTGGTCAGGAATTGTTCTTGGAAGATGTCCCAACTAGTTATAGATCCAGAAGGTAACGAGAAATACCATGATCCGACTGTCCCTTGCAAAGTATAAGGGAAAAGTAGAACAACAACATCCTCATTAACAAAACCATTGAGATTTATAGATAACATAAAGTTATTTATATGCTCTTCTGCTAGCATGCCTGCCTCAGGGTTAAACTTAGGTAGCCATTTTCAGGATGGGCCGATAACTGACTCAAGGGTGCAAGCATTAAGACTGCCCCTGGGTTATTCCATGGAGTTTGGGCCATTATTGAACTACTAACAAAGGAAAGTGTAGAAGATGATCCCTATGGTTGAGAAGATGAGGATATTATGACTCCAGATGGTTCAGAAGGAGTTGAGGAAGTTGCAATAGGCTGATGAACGATGATCTGAAGTGGAGGAGTGGATGGTTGACTTCGCGGTGAAGAGGTTGAGATGGATGATGAGGATGAAAGAGTCTCACTATCGGATCCTTTAGGAGACTTCCTTGCTCTCTTCCTAGTAGGCAGAGGTAATTCGGTTGGCTGAACACCAAACTTTTCGCTCTTTAACCTTGTGAGAGGATGAGCAGGATTATATTGCGAAGTCACGTTTCCTTGAGATTTATCAGAATTTTGAGGAGATATTGAAAATCGTTGAAGTTTTTGAATCAAAGATTCAACTTCAGGAGGTTCAATAGTAGATTGTTCTGAAATGTCAGGGTTTGTAGCAGTGGTTGTTTCTCCAGTGACTTCTAACTCTGGATTTAAGGTCTCTGAATGTAATGGAGAAGTTGGAGGAGATGGTGAGGGTGATTTAATCTCAAAATGGTATTTAGATTTGGATTTTCTTTCCATTCACAGTTCAATGGCCCTCCTTCTAGCGCCAAATATGTTGAAGCCTCGAAAATCGGGTCTACAACAAGGGGGATACCCGCCTGGTCCGGACCTTGGTTGGTAGCTCCTTTTCCGTTTGGTATAGCGGGTCCGACTGGGGATATGGGACCAGTTTCCCAATTTATGTGTGTGTGTGAGAAAGATGGATATTTCTATTTCTAACAGTTTCTAAATGAAATACTTCTACTCTAATTCTAATCTAATAATAAGGAAATTATAATTCTAATCAATAGAAATATGTAAATCTACACTAACCTGGGGTGTGATCTTTCCTTTATGCGATATAAAATGATTTCAAACAACAACTGGTAATAAGGATCATTCAGTTGCTATGAGAAAAGAATTCAATAAAGATGAACTACTTCGTATAAAAAGTTAGACGAAACAGTTGTGAAAAAATTATCGCATAATAAGCTATTCATACACTAAGCATAAATAAATAGCTATCACCGTAAAATAGTGCCAAATGATAACTCGGGCATTCATACATTAATATATAAATAACTGAACTTGAAAATCACTCTAACACAAGGCAGAAATAGTTAAGAGATAAAAATACCATTTATAACTAGTCCTACTCATGAGCTTCAAGTGATAACGATTTATCTCTTCTTAATCAAATATCCACTAAGAGTACAAAAGTGCAACATCAGTGGTAGATATCAAATGCAAACATCAATAAATCATGTTCCATTCATTCATCAAAACCTCCTCAGAGGGTACAGAAGTGCATGTTCCGGGGATAAGTTTTTGATAAATTTCAGGACCCTTCTCTAAATGCATGAGAAGGGTTTAAATACTACTAACTAAATCTAAAAATAAATTATTACAAAAATATAGGATGCGGTTTAAATGACCGTCCTCTTTTCAGGAAAATAAAACAAAATTAAAACTAAAATTGAATCTAAAATTAAACTACTTCTGTATTTGGTTCTTGAAATCGCATGCATGTAGCATCTTTTTGAGAAGAGTCGGTTGGCCGACTTCCAATTTTAGCTGAGTTGAGAAAACAAAATTGACAAGAGCTGGCACCATCTTTTTAGTCACATTGATGATACACTTGAGAGTCATTGATTGCCTATGTGGCTTTACCAAGTAAGCCCAATAATAATCCCATTTTAACCTGGTTAACCCTTGAATTGCTTTTGCCTTTTCTTTTGCATTATGCTTCCAATCTACTTGTAGTGTTGTTTTCTTGCAATTTTCGGAGCTTGCAGATGACTAGGCAATTAACAGCTTGCCTTTTCGCAAAAAAATTCTCAGCGAGAAACTGCCTCCGTTTCTTGATCCGGGTTTCCTTGATGTGTTTTTCACGTTTTGCGCTTTTTCTTTCTAGTGGATATAAAGTTCATCATTTGTGAAAATAATATTTCCGTTAGCTCTTCACCTTGAGTTTTAAACTGTCTGTTTATGATATCTGCACTATCCAGTATCCACTTCACCATGTCCGTGTATGGGAGAATTTTGGGTCTTGCTGCTATCCGGTGTAAGAATGAGCAGGCTAGCTCTGTAAGGGATGCTTCAGAAGAACCATTTGAGCCTGCGGTAGCAAATTCTTCCATTACTCTGGGATTCTCCTCTTCAAGCAGATTATACATGCCTTCCCACGTAGCAATTCCCGCGTCTCTGTTAAATGCCGTGTCTGTATACAGGGGCACCATTTCTTTTTCTTCTGAGCTCGGGGCTTTGCTTTTCTTTCCCATTTTAACCTACGCATTGCTTTGTATCTGCCTCTGTTCTCTGTTCCTGCAATTCACAAGTGAAGTGAAAATGAATGACAAGGAAGGGTGATGGGAAATTTTTAAATGCTGCAGACAACATAAAATATACCACCTTACGTGAGATGATTTTTCGATAAGCACGCACCCATATTCCATTAATAACTGGAAACTAACTCATTTATTAGCATTAAAGCGCATAACCATGTGTCAGCTTACAGAAAATACTTTTCTTGAATAACGCCCCCAAAAGATCTGCGATGGAGTGATTTTGCGATTTTCTTCGCAATATCGGAGATCGTAGCATCGCAAAATGATAATATCGCAAAATCGTAACATCACAAAGTTGGTTGCTCATGATGTCGCGTTATCGCATTGTCGCTTTATCATGAGATTGCAATATCGCTATATCGCAGACCACGGGAATGTTAAGTATGACAATCTTTGTTAACCTGTTTTCTACGAAATGCGATTTTGCGATCGGCGTCATTGCATATCGGCAAATCAAAGCGTTTCTTTGTAAATTGTGTTGTATGCAATGTGATATTTCATTATCGCACATCACAATCTCGCAATGTTTAAAATTAAGCTCATAAGGAGGTATCCCATTATCTTTTTCCGATGCGATATTCCTAAGGAAAGGTTTGTGTCTTACCTTATCATAAAACTTAGATTTTTTGGATTTTAGAAGGGGGGCTTCCTAAGTTTATGATGGTAATTTTATTCAAAAAAAGGAAATTTAAACACTACTTTGATTTTTAAATTTTTTAACTAAGGGTCCCCACTTATTTAGTATTAGGAATAACACTAAATAAGCACTCTTAAACTAAATGGGCTTTAATTAATATGGAATATGAAAGTAAACCTCCTTATCATATCCAAGACCTGTTATGTCCCTGTTATGGACAAACTCTTCCCAAGGTATGATGATGGGCTTGAGAAGTGCAGATTGAATTTCTACATCTGCATGTAGTTGTGATGCTTCATTGGGTACTGGATCTGAATCAATTTGTTTCTTATGGGAGTCTGTTTCAATGTTCTGAACAGAAACAGGTTCAAAAAGTTGACTCCACTGCTGTAATTCTTCTTGCTGAAGCTAAGATTCAAGTTCCAAACATTCAACCTTTTCCTGTCTATGCTGCAGACAAGTTTGAATATCAGCAAGAGTGGTTTTGTTGATTTCGATTGTTTTTTCATTGGTGGACACAATTAGAGTTCCTAATAACTCCAATAATCCATGAATTTTTGTCATTATTCAAACAATTCAAGTCAATAAATGACCAAAAATGCAATATTTTCCAAAATTAAATGTGCCTAATTATAATAGGGAAATCCTTGAATCTATACTGCTTTCTGGTTGTTGGTAGTATTCAACATATTTTAAAAGTACATCCAAGCTCTCATGTGAATAAAATACACCATCCACATCACTATCATCTACCTGGGTTCTGTTTTCTCTTCAATTTTTTCAAATTTCAACGAGCATTTTATGTCTAACAATCACGATCTCACTATTAAAGCTAAAGATCCAACAACTTCAACGGTGCAAAATTGTCGTGGGGCTCGAGCAGATAGCTGGGTTTTTTTCGAATAAGCAAATCACAACCTATTTCTTCTAAATCAAATGGGACGACTTCAAGCTTCAACTCGTCAGCCTTTAGTGTATGCTTCAATATTCAATTTCTTTATCATCGACGGAGGTAGTAGATCAACCTTTCTTATATGCTTAAACCCAAACCATAATTCTACAATGGGTGTGTATTAGATGGTATCTCTATGCATTTGATTTTCATACCAATGTACCAATTTTGTATGCTTTCATGTCTAGTTATGATGAAAATCTAACTTATGCACTCAATTTGTTTGGAGTCGACACCCACAAATAGATCATCCAATAGGCATAAGTTGATAGAGCGAGTTGTTAAAATGCTTAGCATATTTGAAGTTGGGAGGAGGAATCCACATGGGTCCTACTACTTAGAGTTGGCATCAGCTCCTCCTCCTAAATATGGTCAACTATGCAAGGCCTTATTCGTCCTGCAAGACTAAAATTTTCGACACTATTTCACACAAGGGTATAATTGAGTACCAGCGCCTCAAGGGTTTTTTTCCAACAGAATTGATATTGCCAAGGTCCAAGTTGATGCTATTTTAGGCACAAAGCATGTGAATCCAGTTCAAGATATCCTTCAATCTCCTCTAATGTAGAATATTTTCATGCAGTTTTTGGTGATAAATTTAGAGGAGTTCACACTGACTTTCCTTTGGTAACCTTGTCGTTGAATGGAGGACCTAGTCGGGAATCTAATGAAGATGGAACTCTGGAACTTTTTCATTTTTTTCTTCAAAAACAAACCATGAGTATCTATCTAATGATAAATTCCATCAAATATAGATTCAGTGTCAAAGATGCTCCTTTTCAATTCAAATGAACTACCATATCACACGTCTATGACAATGGATAACCTCGATGTAGGAGATCCCTTCATTGAAAATCACAAAGAGCTAAAGTAGATCCCTTTGCCTCCACCACCTAAAAGTGTGCTTCAAGGAAGCACATTTTCATCCTCAAAGCCATACTATTTTATCTTTAGACCTATACATCAGCAAGTTCCATCTTTCATTTTACCAAGAAATTTAGTCTGACACACTTGGAGCAGCTAACATGTGTTGGGAAATATAGATAAACGCTTGTGAATATAGGAAAACTCTCATCTAAAGCTAACACACAAATTTATTTCTTGTTTTCTGTCCCAAGCATTTATTCCTTTGCCTCGTTCAGAGTCGAGCAGAGGATCAAATGGCGCCAAATCCACGCTGGAATATGTAACGCTGCAATAGTGTGGAAGTGTTCTAGATAGTGGTTTAATGATTGGTGGTATCAGCAACGTATGGAGTTATGACTGGTGTTAGGATACCGTAACTGCAAGGATACTATTGTTGATAGACTGTAAAACTTGAGTGAGGAGGAGGCAGTGTAATAACCACCAGAGGATGTATTACGGTATAGTGGTATAGTGGAGAGTGGAGTTGCATCTGCAATTTCTTCGTTGGAATCTTTAATTGACAGTTATTATTTTGTTGAAGCAAGAAAAATTCTAAACAAGAATTTGTGGGTGGAATCTCACATTTCTGACCAAGGGTGGAATCTCCCATTTCTGACCAAGAATCCAAGGACAAAACAAGATGCAATAGATGCTAAATGTATTTTATTCAAATTTATGAATTCTATGGCTGTTTGATCAAATCATACGCAACTCCGAAGAGGATTATAGAAATCATGAACATTCCAGGACTTCCACAAGAGAAAGCTGCAAGCCATTTGCAGAAATACCTACTGTACTTGAAGCATTTGAGTGGAAGTATTCCACATCCATGCACAGTAGCCTTGTTTCACGCTGCCAAAGATGGCAAATTCAGCGGCACCAAGAAAATCCGAAAGCATGGTAAACCTACTCCTTCATCTTCATCGTCGTCAAGCTCATCCTCTGCTCTAAAATCATCTCCTTTGCGTCACCCAACTCAGCCAATGGTGAGATCTAACAATAGCCAATGTATATACCAGGATTTAGCAGTGCAAAGACCCAAATTTAGGTCCTACTTTCTGATAGGTGCAGATTTCTGAGAGTCTCGATAATGCCAAGTTCTTGAAACAAGCACACAGAGAATGGCCATGAAAAACAGTGGCTCAAATGTGAGCAGGGCAGGAGATCGCCCGCTCTGATACCATGTTAAACACACACATTCCAGAGACAAAATAGGAAGG
>APFE030288868.1:0-10072 GCA_000404065.3 Pinus taeda | reverse complement strand
ATATAAATATTAGATTAATTCAAGTGTTAGAAAGAATAAAACTATAATATTTTAAATATTTAGATTTAATTAATTGTTTATCTAATTGTTAAATTAACATATTATCATAGATCGATTTCAATATTAAAGTAATTATTTTTCTTTTATTAGTTAAAATTATTAGTATATAACTAAAAGCATAAACTAAATGTTATTAAAAAACCTCATACTATATCAACAACTCAACAAAGAACAAAGGCCAAAGGATACATGACAACAAGAACAAGCTATAAATGAGGGAGGGGAGGAAGGGGAGAAATGACTAGGATGAGAGTGCTGGGAGCCAAAAACTACTGATCTTCTAGCCATCCTCTCTATTGAGATTTCTCAGCCTTTTTTCAATCTCAAAGGCTCCCCTAAATTTTCGATGATGGAACTGTGAAACTCTAGCAATAACACTAGCCTCCTCAATACAAACATGATGTTTGGCTTTCTCCACATGCTCTGCTAAAGCAGAAGACTTGATTCTCCTATGCTTAAGGTCAGTTGCGTGCTCACTAATCATCCTTATCTAAGAGGCTCTAAAATCTAACTAGCGAAGAGGAGATCAATGCATGATCGTTAAGATGGAGATGGCGAATGCCTTTGACCGGGTTAGACATAGTTTTTAGTTGAATGTCATTCAAACATTAGGGATTGATGAGACATTTATAAGCATGATAGCCTTTGTATTGCCTCACCCCAGATTGCTCTGATGGTGAATGACAGGGTTGCTAGCTTCTTCAAATTTTTTAGAGGCTTCCATCATGGCTGCCCCCTCCCACCCTTATTATATCTAATTGTGCTTGATGATCTGAGAACAACTTCAGAGAATAAATGTTCCTATCTCAGCATTCATGGCATCGATTCTGGGAAGGAATCAAAAGCATAAATCACGATGAGTTTGTGGCTAACACAATATTAATGGGAGGTGCCTCTACCACTATAGCTAGGTGCTTCAAAAACATTCTCAACAAATTTCTCACGACATCTAGGGGAGTCACGAATGATATAAAAAACCAAATATAGAGTTGGAATATCTCAAGGCTAAAAGAAAAAAAGATTGAAGAAATTATAGGATACAAAGCTATGAGAGATTGGAAGGACTTCAATTACATAGGAATTCCAATATTCCTGGTCACAGTACTCCCTATTCCTCGCAAAAGGTGTAGGATAAACTGAAAACACAAATTGTAAACCATGGTCGGACTTGACTCAATAATGCACGTAGGGAAATCTTGGTGAAATCAGTCCTATCGACAAGCCCTTGATATTAGTTCACTACTTTAAAACCTCTCAAAAGTGTTCTTCATCAAATGGTTATACATATAAGAAAAATCATGTGGAAAGGAGGTAAGAGATATACAAAGAAATACAACTTAGTAAATTGGATTACAGTCGAAGCCAAAAAAAAATGTGGACGGTTGGGCATGAGGGACCCGCGAATTGTAAATATGGCAAGAGTAGAAATTTTTTTATTGAATGTCAATTACTAACATGAGTTATTGTTCAGAATGGCCATGTGGCCATAAGATCTGATTCCCCTATATGGTGTATGATCAACTCCTCTAGGGATAATTTGAAGAAGTTCTGAGGAAATGGGGCCACCATCAAAATTTTCTCAAATTATGTAATGGGAATTTAGCCCAAGAAGTCTCATTCTTGCTTGGTGTATCTCCAGTTCCTCTTGATAAATAGGGGAGTGGAAACATTGGATTAGATCATTGACTGGAATGAGCATGGAGGTTGGAAGGGGTGGCAGTTATAAAAAATCCTCGAGGCTCTTCTCCCCTAAAGAGAAAGGCTCTAGAAAAAGTTTCAAGGGTGTGCCGCGATTGCACTATATGGGGAAGGCAAGTGGGGTTGGTAGAGTTCCAGCTACTCTGATGCAAACCTAAGCTGTATATACCCCAACGATGTAACCTAAGCCACATATACCGTAGTATGCAAATCCAATTTCATTTCATGATATGCGTGTCCAAGGAATTCCAAAAATTCCATACTTAGTAAAAATTTCACATAGTCAAGGTTTAAGGCTCTTTAAATAAACTCTATGCAAAAATGTTTGAATTATTTATCCAAAGTTTAAACCTTTCATAAACCTTTAAGCAAAACCTTACAACCCTTCTTAACCTTTGGTTAATTCTTAACTTACCCCGAAATACATCAATCATGCTTATTTCTATTATCATTCCCATATAATAGAAATATCTCATAAACCACACTTAAGCCTTACCTTTCTACCATTTCACAAACCTTTACACATACATTGATGCACTCCTTAGCACGTTAAATATCCATTGTCGATCACATTCCTCGATCCGATGGTTATCGCGTCACCCGATCGCTAACAAACTTAGCTGATATCCATCATTGATCTGTCTCATCCGATCTAACAGATAGCAATTCATCTGCTCGCCAAATAACCTGAAAAACCCTACCGTTTATGTGACCCATTCAATCGAACAGATTTTGCACAAACTCGTGTGAAATTAAGTTCGACTGATATCAGATCGAGAGCAAGAGAGAAAAATGGTTTTCTCTCTCCATTGTATGGTACATGTTAGTCACTAAACGAAATCACCTGAAATTTTGAAAGACCACTTACCACCTTTACAAGGTGTGAGAAACTTCATACCCCTTGCGAATGCCACCCACGTTCTCAATACAAAACTTTAAAGAAGGCGACTTAATAAAATGTTATCGCTTAATCTCTACCATTCACCTTCTTGACTTCATTTTGCATGAATTAATCTTACCCTTCTATCGCACATAACCTCATCCGTTGATTTGATTGATCCAATGGTTCCTATGCACCGTTACGTTCTTTTGGTTCTTAATATGTAATAGCCCATTCAACTTTCTGCCTATGTATTTCTTCTCACCTTACGATTTTCACCTGCTCTAATCTCGATCTCTACTTGTGCCTTTATGATTCTTTCATGTTCGATGTAACATTAAAGGCTTTCTCCGAATCTGTCCGTGCGTAAAACCATAACACTCCTCTCTACACTTCTTTTTTGATTCGGCAACCTACGTTACAACACCAACAACCTACGTTACATAGAATTACTCAAGTTCACACACAACTTACAATTCAAACACACATCGCACAAACTTAGAATCAAGTTATCTTTATTAATAAACAACCATTTACAAACGAATTTCTTCCTCGACTTGATTTTCAATATTAGTGGCCTTTCCTTTCCTGCCCGTACACATAAATGACTAACTCTCTAACTCCTGACTCGCTAACTGACTCTCTACCTCACTATTATACCTTTTAGGCTTACATTTATATAAAAGGTTCTATTTAACCAATTCTGGTTCAAATCGTTAATCTACTTAACTAAATCTTGTATATCCTCTAATTCCACTTTTAAGTATAGTAATACCTAAGAATCCTCTCTAGTTCCACAAATCATTACACTACTTTCTAGTCTAAGACTTATAATTGATTTTCAACTCTCTCATCATCACTCATCATCACTCATGTTATCCTATGTTCAAGAGAATTTACAAATATCCTCACAATATCTAATTAATTCCTATTCTAGTTACTCAAAACATGAATGATTACATACATAGGAATCCAGATTCCTTGAAAACACAAGTCCCCCTAAGTTAACCTAAATTAAAACAAAATTATTGAGCTATATGCTCCTGCTTTACACTTCCAAGGTTAAAATAATCATGATCTCCTAATCATGTGCTTCCGACCTTTGTCTTCCTGCATCCCATAATTTGTTCTGTGATTTGCCTTTGGTTGCTACTGTTATTTGTTGTTGTTCTCTAGTTTTCCACACTTTATGTTGCTTTGCCCCACTAGCTATGCTTTCACAATCTATTCTTGCCTTTCTTTTTTTGTTTCTCGGTCTTTTTACTGTTGCTTTCTTCTGAGGCACCTTTATGATCAATCTTATTATTCTTTCAATCTCTATTTCCAATTTATCTTTTGACCGATAACTACTCTACCATTTGTTTTTGTACTCTATCCACTCAGCTTCAAACTATTATTTTTTGTCTTCTCTTTGAATTTGTTGGTTTCTTACTAGTGCCCTTTCATCCTTACCCTCTTGTTGCTTTCCATACAACCTCTCTTCAATATCTAGAAATTTACTTTCAGAAAGTAAATTGTCCTTCAATTTCCTTTGTACTTGATTCCTCTTAAATACATCAATATGTTGTTCTTTGATTCCAATATATTTTTCCTCCTCTTCCATATTTACTTGGTTTCTCGTATGTGCCATATTTTCTCCAGCATCTGCAACAAAACCGGCACCCACAAAACAATTATTAAAATAAAACACATAAGGCCTCAATGCCTCTTCTTCCTTTGGAAACATTTTAGTATGCTACTTTGATTTTTACTCCTCTATCAGCACATCAGTATGGTGATTCAACCTCTTTAAAGAATTTTCTAATGGACTCTCGAAATGGTCAATAAGTCTGTCTTCCACAACATTTGTTTCAATGATGTATTTATACTTTTGTCCACTGTAGTCAATTCCTTCGTCTGCAATCACACTATCATACTCTGATTTTTATAGCAAATATTCCAATAATTTAACTTCTCTTTGACGCTTCATAAGTGTTTCATCATCACTTATAATTCTTGCATTTGTACACAAATTATCAATTTAAAAATTACAAGGTTCAACAATCTCAGCTGTTGCTTCACATATCAGCTCTTCAGACTGATTCTCATCTCTTCTTCTCACAAGAAATTGTTTCTATGTTGTAACAACTTCAAACATCAATGTATTACTAAATTCTTTCTACTGCAATAATTCACTACTTTTCTCAAATAAGAGACATTCTCCATCATTATTTACTTCAGATTATTCATCTTCTGAAAGATACTCTTCCATACTTTTGGCAGCTTCAAAAGGTTGATCATTCTCTGCAAGACTTTCCATTGTTAGTGACCAATCATCATATGTCATTTCTCCCTTTGTTAAATCTTTTACATGGACTTCTTTTTTCTTAACATATTTCAGTAGATATCCTTCTTCTTTAATACACTTTTGCTTGATGTCTCTCTCTAACCCTTCTTCAATGGCTATCCTTGTCCCATCATCTGCATTAATATTCTCATGCATTTGTCCTTCACTAGAATTCATTAGATTACCTGTATGAGACAATATTCCTTCATTCTTCATCATAATAAGATCTTGATCTTCCATCTCTATGATAGCTTCAAATGACTATCTTCACTCATTAAGTAACTTATCCACAGACTCTTTTTCATGTAACCAATCAAATTCTTCCTCCTCTGAGAAATTTCCTTTGTCAAGTTTCACTTCATAATCTTCATCCATCCTGAAGACATCTTTACAAAGTTGCTTTTCCCCTACAATACCTGGAATTATACACAAACTACCAATTTTAAAAACATGGGACCTTATGGTGTCACTTGATTCTCGAGACATCATATCTCCTTGTTGTCTTGAATTCTCATAGTAATTCATGAGATCTTCCCCAGATTTCTAGTCATCATCTTTACCCTGAACTTCACCCTGTTCTGCTTCACAAATGGAAACTTCCATTTCCAGCTCAACTTCTTTGAGCTTCTCTACTAGCCACTTCACTTTCTTTTGTTGTAGTCTTCTCTATAACTTAGACCACTAGACTTCCCTTTTCCTCAAAACCCAACCTTGTCTTTGGTTTTCCTCTAGTATCATCCTTAATACATTGAGTTGTTCTTTTAACTCAACGATGTCCTTGTCATGCTCCTCTTGGCTCATTCTCTCTCCCTTTGCCTTGGCATCCTCCTTCTTCACTTTTCTTCTATTGTGGTCTTCCTCAGAACCTTCGTTATCTCTGTTATGACTATCAATAGTCATCCTCTTCTCTATCTTCATGAGTTCCTCACTCACTCACCACAGCAGGCTCTCCTCTATACTTTGTCTTTTAGAAAGAACTTGGTTCTCTATTCTATGGAACCTCTTTGAGCATTCCATATGCTCATTCTAGGCTTCAACTCATATTCATCTTTTAAGAACACGACTATCCTCTTGTATTTCAATCACAAATGATATACTAGGTTCTCACCACCTATTCTATCAATCAAAAAATCTTACTAGCTTTCTTCATTCCTTAGCAATTCTACCCACATCTTCTATGGTATTGCCTTTATGATCTTTCTATGAGATGCAACAAAACCTCTTCAGTAACAAGCCTCCTTCTTGCTACACATGCCTCGCTATGCTTCTCTCCTTTGAGCGTAGTCTTTTGGCATCTCTCTAGTTCTCTCCTTTAGAACCAATTGAGCACTCCTTGCTCTAGGTTGCTGCAATCTCTTCACCTTCAAGACCTCTGCATGATCTGGTTCTAGCACTCACCTACACTTTGAATTGATTGTTCTTTGTCTCCTTTGCATCTGCAAATTCTGCTACAATTTATCTTTGTGTGCCTACTGTTTCTTAGATTTAAAATCTTATCTCCTCTTGCATCTATACACATCTTCAAAGCATAACTTTGTTCTATGTTTTCTAAAAGAGTTCTTACATGTAGAATTTCCTTGTTCTTCTCTTACACCAAATGATGCAAACCTAAGATACATATACCCCAATGTTGCAACCTAAGCCACATATACCTACAGTATGTAAATATAATTCGATCTCACACTATGCGTGTCCCGGGAATTCCAAAAATTCCATGCTTAGTAAAACTTTCACTTAGTCAAAGTTTAAGGCTATTTAAATAAACACTATGCATAAACATTTGACTTAGCTATCGAAAGTCTAAACCTTTGATAAACCTTTAAGTGGAACCTTACAACCCTTCTTAACCTTTGGTTAGTTCTTAACTTAACCTGAAGTACATCAATCCCACTTATTTCTATTATCATTCCCGTATAATATAAATATCTCATAAACCACACTTAAACCTTACCTTTCCACCATTTCAAAAACATTTGCACATACATCGATGCTCTCCTTAGCGCGTTAACTCTCTGTCATCGATGTCATTCCTCGATCTGATGATTATCGCGTCACCCGATCACTGAAAAACTTAGATAATCTCGACCGTTGATTTGTCTCATCCGATCTAACGGCTATCATGTCGTCCACTCGCTAACTAACCTAAACAGTCTCTACTGTTGATATGACTCGTTTAATCGAACAGCTATCGTACAATCTCCTGTGAAATCAAGCTCTACCAAAATGAAGCTCGGCCAATATCAGATTGAGAGCACGCAAGAAAAGTGGTTTTCTCTCTCCATTGTATGCTACGTGTCAACTGATAAAGGTAGTCACGTGAAATTTTGAAAGACCGCTTAACACCTTTAGGGTGTGTGAGGAACTACGTACCGCTTGCGAATACCACCCACGTGCTCAATACAAAACTTTAAAGAACTTGACATAATAAAGGGTTATCGCTTAATCTCTGCCATTCATCTTCTTGACTTCATTTTGCGTGCCTTAATCTTAGCCTTCTATAGCACAAAACCTTGTCCTTTTATCTAACTAATCCAATGGTTCATGTGCACAGTTACATTCATTTGTTTCTTACTATGTAATAGCCCATTTGACTCTCTGCCCATGTATTTGCTGTCGCCTTACGATTTTCACCTGCTCTGATCTCGATCTCTGCTCACGCCTTTATGCTTCTTTCACCTTTTTTGTAACATTAAAGGCTTTCTCCAAATTTTTCTATGTGTAAAACCATAACACTCCTCTCTGCACTTCTTTAATTCTACACACGTGCAACTTAGGTTGCACAGAATTACTCAAGTTCACAAACAACTTACAATTCAAATACACATCACACAAGCTCAGAGTCGAGTTATCTATATTAATAAACAACCATTTACACAAGAATTTCTTCCTCGGCCTGATTTTCAATATCAGTGGCCTTTCCTTTCCTGCCCGTAGGCCTAAATGACTCACTCTCTAACTCATGAGTGATTGATTGACTCTCTACCTCACTATTATGACTTTTAGGCTTACATTTATACAAAAGGTTTTTTTTAACCAATTTTTGTTCAGATCCTTAATCTCGTGAACTAAAACCTAAATATCCTCTAAGTCCACTTTTAGCTCTAGTAATCCCTAAGAATCCTCTTTAGTTCCATGAATCATGACACCACTTTCTAGTCTAAGACTTATAATTGATTTCGAGCTCTCTCATCATCACTCATCATCTCTCATGTTCTCTTATATTCGAGAGAATTTACAAATATCCTCACACTATCTAATTAATTCCTATTCTAATTACTCGGATTAATACATAAGAATCTGACTTCCTTGCAAACACAAGACCCTCTAAGTTAACTAGAATTAAAACAAAATTGTTGAGTTGTATACTCAGTTAAGGAAGGATATCTCCACATGCTCTCTTGCACCCATTTACCTCCAAAAAATTCGATATGGGGAAAAATCTCGTAAACAAATTCCATCCCAAAATTCATTTTTTTTCTATTGGTTGCTTTCTCATAAGAAAAATCTTACTCTAGAGAATCTTCGAAGAATGGGATGGATTAGCCCCTCTAGATGCCATCTTTGTGAATCAAAGGAGGAGACTATCTCACGTCTCTTTCTCCAATGTCATTGTACAAAGGGGGTGTGGGTTGTGGCTCTTGGTCCTCTATTCTTTAGAAACATCTCGCCTAGAGAGATCCAAACCTTCTTCAGCTCTTGACCAATTCTTATTTAGGCTCCCTTCACTCGAAGAGGATGTTTGGTCCACTCTTCCAAAGTATGTCATTTGGAAAATATGGTTATACTGGAAAGAGGCAATATGCTAGGTTCTAGTCATGAGTGCCCTTTCAGCATGTATGAAATTTGATAAACTAGTCAAAGACCCTTCCTTGGATCCATTGGAGTCTACTTGGTTAGCCCAGTGGGAGTGTTCCGAGGCCCCTGAAGTTATTGGTGTACCTAGCACTCTCAAGCCAAATGGATTATGCTTTTATCCTTTGAAGGTCTAGTGGAATAGCTAAGATCCACAAAAAAAATGGACCCATCCATTTGATGGAGCTTCAAAAGGTAATCCTAGGGTGGCAAGAGGGGGAGGGATTGCCATTAGTCTCGAAGGAATCATTGAATTTAGATATGGTTGGGTGCTTAGATGGAAGAAAAACAACTAGGTATAAATGTATGGCTTGCTCTCTTACCATGGCACAAAGAATGGGAATAAAAACAATTCAACTTATAGGAGATTTCATGATCATTATTAGACACATGATCTATACTACAACAACCAAGAACACTACCATGAACCAAATCATTAAGAGAGCTCAGAATTTTCTACCCTACTTTGACTTAGTGTCCTTCTAGCATCTTTTGAGAGGAAATAACGAAGAATGTCATAGGCAAGCCAACAAGGCATGTAAGCTGGGGAAGAAAAATGCATAGTGAATGAATTCGAGACCAATATCCCTTAAGAATGTTGACAAAAGTAGCATATACAAGTTGATGATAAAGGCCAGAAGGAGGGCAAGGAAACTTAAAAATTTAAAAAGTTTTAATCTTGGGGAACATTCAAAGGCTTGACATACCATGGTTTATGCTTGACAAATGTGGTAAGGGAAATCTTCACATCAACGTTACTCTCCATAAAATTCCAATTACACTCCATAAACTTTTCTTTTTGTAACGAAGAAGAATTTGAATTCCAAAACTCTTCTACTTTGTCTTTAGTATTCAATGTCCACCAAATATCTCAAGCTATATATCAATATTTTTTTATTATAAAACATATCAGTATGATGGCAAGACAATTCTCTAGAAACATTGCTTTTACTGTACTACAAAATTCTCAAGAAAAATATGAGTTTCTACTAGCTGAAATTGAGAAAACATTAATATTCACAATTTTTTATGTCACAAATAAGCTAAAAGTGTTTCTCAATTTCACATTTTCACCCCATAGCATCCATAATCAACAATGAAAACTATCAAAATATCAAAATTTCAAAACATAAAAAAATGAAATAAAAACTTTCAAAATAGCAAAATAATATTTATTAAAATGATCACAATATACAATATAAAAAAAAACATAAATTATATGAACTAATAACTTACCAAATCTTTTTTTGATGTGT
>APFE030288854.1:0-11313 GCA_000404065.3 Pinus taeda | reverse complement strand
TTGCCTCCAGTCCATATACTAACTGAAAAGGGGTGAAACCGGTGGCGTCCTTCACGGAGGTCCGGTAGGCCCACAAAGCCTTGAGATCCCAATCCATCATTCATCATCCTTCACATGAGTGCCTCCTTGGTTCAGATCAAGCAAGACATCACCAACCCATAACCAGCATCTGGATCTCACACTTTATCAGATCTTCATCACTTGCTCACCCTTGCACTACTCTTGGCCTAATGATCTTCTCCTTATATAGCCTTAGGCCTTGCTCAATACCATGGTCCAAAACCATAACAAACCAATACCATCAACTTCGAAACTAGGGATCAACACGTTCGTCGAGACGCCATGGTCCAAAACCATAGGCACAACTTCCAAGGAATAACCGCCACGGACCAAAGATAAGTTTTCCACATATACGCGCTTTTACTGAAGCAAACCTGCGTGTATACGCGGTTTCTCTTTGATAAACCTGCGTATATCTCTTTCTTGTCCTGCTGTACTGAGATCTGTCCTCTGATTAAGTTGCCATCACCTGTACCAACCTCTGAGCACCTGTACCAACCTCTGAGTGAGTTGCCATCAAGGACAACACTTGAAAAATAATGCCAACACTATGGTCACAACGGGGTGCAGCGGGGCGGGGGGCGCATGCATCTTCCGTTGGTAAATCTGACATTCATGACAAGAACAGACGACAAGAATGCAGCCTTTGAAAATGGAAGGCCAGAAGTAGCCAGCAGGGAGGATCTTCTGTGCAGTGGCATATCCAGACATGTGACCGCCACAAGCACCAGAGTGGCCGTCATTTAGAACTCTTGCAGCTTCTTCGAAGGTTAAGCATCGATGAAGAACCAAATCAACACCAAGGTGGTACAGGGTGTCCCCAATTATGCGATATGGTTGAGCTTGGTGACGAATCCGTCGACGAGCGTCTTTCGAGGTCTCGGGGTGGAAAGAGGACGTCTGCAAGTAGACAATGATGTCCCCATACCAAGGATTGAGGGTGCTGATAAGGAAAAGATTTTCATCTGGAATAGACTCCTCTATTTGCGAGGAAGTAGCGGCGGATGGCAAGGAGCACAAAAGTTCAACAAAAACGAGTGATTTCTTGGACTTGGCCGCAGTAAATTCCAAGTCAAACTCTTGGAGGATTACGATCCACTTTGAGTATTTGCCCCCCAGCAATTGTCGTGAAAGAATGTAGGTCATGGGGTTGCAATCCGAAATCACCGTCGTAGTACGCAACATAATGTAGTGATGGCAGCGTTGGACAGTGCAGACAACAGCGAGGGCCAACTTCTCAACATATGCATATCGAGTCTCCGTATCTAGTAAGTTGCGACTAAGATAATAAATGACATTTTCAATGCCATCATCGTCGTCCTGGACCAAAACCATACCGATAGTGGTGTCTCCAGTGGCCAAATAGAGTGTATATTCACGATGATAATTTGGAGGCCGCAACAAAGGGGCGGAAACTAGGAGAGTTTTGAGACGAGCAAAAGACTCCTCGGCTATGTCATCCCATCGGAATGGGGTGTCACGCTTAAGTAACGGGGTAAAACCCTTTGCCACTTCAACATAGTTTGGGATGAACCGTCTTAGAAAATTAGCTTTCGCCTGCAAGCTCTGCAATTTCCGCAAAGTAGCAGGGGGAGGAAGATTCACAATTACCTCGACTTTAAGGGGATCCAAACGGATGCCCTCTCGGGAGATGATAAACCCGAGAAGTCGACCAGATTCGACGCAGAAGACACATTTGTGCGGATTTAATCGGATATTATAGTGTCGACAACGAAGAAAAATCTCACGAAGGTGCGATGGGTGGTCCGCGCACTTACCTGAATGAGCGGGAAGATCATCCAAATAAGGTTGTACGATGTGCCTGCTATCGTGGAAGGCATAGGACATCGCACGCTGAAAGGTAGCGCCGGCATTTTTAAGACCGAAGGGGAGCTTTTTGTAAGCAAAAGTGCCCCATGGACAGATGAAGGCCGTCTTGTGTTGATCAGCCAGGGCAATATTAATCTGGTTGTAACCAGAGAAGCCGTCCATAAAAGAATATATTTCGCTGCCTGCACACTCATCAATGAGTTGATCAATGAATGGCGTGGGGTAGTTATCTTTTGGGCAAGCTCTATTAATGTCGCGGTAATCAACACAGACACGAATGGTACCTTGTTTTTTGTCGACAGGGACAATATTTGAGACCCATTCTATCAGTGGGATGGGATAAATGAATCCAACTTTAAGAATTTTTTCAACCTCTGCTTTGATAGCTGCCGCCTTACGGGGGTACATGGGACGCAAACGCTGACGAACAGGTTTGGCTCCAGGATACGTCGGTATCTCATGCACTACTATGGATGTATCAATACCGGGCATTTCTTCGTAGGACCATGCAAAGACATCGCGAAATTCGTGGAAGAGTGCGATATAAATCTGAATCTCCTCAGGAGTGCAGGTGACTCCTATATAAATTTTCTCGACAATCCCTGGCTTAACAGAGATGTCGATAGGTTGCGTCTGCGTGATGTTCCCTAGATTCCCTTCGAATGATGCATGATCGATCTGAATGGGCGTCTGAAGAGGTTGAGAAGGGAGACATGGGGCAAACCACTCGAGACAAAGCAGTGTTTCCTGAAAGGTAGGGAAAAAGGAGGAACGGTGGTGAAGAGGAAACCACGGATGTTCATCCAAAGACATAGTCTCTATGATAACCTCATCGGAGGGAAATATTTCCTTCAATGGATCCGAGGAGGTGTATTATCCTAACCAGGGGGGAAAATCATCTGAGTCAAGAGCCCCACTCATGACGGTGGGTTGATCATGAGAGGCTGATGCAGCAACAATCTCGATGTAGTTGAGCTCGGCTAGACTCAACGGCATCTCCTCACCCCAAGGTTCTATCTGGTCGATGGAGGGGAGGATCCAAGGATCAGAACGAACCGAGATCATGGAGATCGAGGCGAGGTTGGGAGGTGGGAGGGAGAAAACACCCATAAGGGTGGGTTCTTTGAAGAGCCCGGCTCCCACACTCTCAAACGGAACGGAGGTATGCTCAGCGAATGGTACGTTTCCCTCAGAAGAGGAAGCGAAGAAAGAAAGCTGGTCGACCGTGAAAATTTTCCCTTGATGGGGGAAACGAATGACACGGAAGAGGGATGAAGCCACGGCACGCATGGCGTACGTCCAACTCCGGCCCAGAAGGAGGTTATATGTGAGATTTACGTCCACAACCTCAACTTCGACTTTCATAGTCTTCCCTTCTAAGGTAATTGGTAGTCGTTGAAGGATACCATAAGGTCGGGATTCTCTCCCGTCGAATGCTTCCAAGGTCGTTGGAGACTGACTCAGCGTCGGAGACCCGATGGCTTTCCAACATGCAATAGACATAATGTAGGTTGATGCGCCCTCATCAATGACTGTACGATGGATCGTTTTGGAATTGATGACGACTTGAATGAGGAAAGCGATCTGATGAGGCAGTCGAGGAACATGGCTCTCGAGGTCAAAGGTAATTGAATCCGAGTCCGCGGGGTTGATGCCACCGATGGCCGATAGCAGGGACTTCCTCTGGGGGGTGCAACTCTGAAGGACCTCTAAGGCGGACATAGCCAATGGAGCCTGCGCTAAGTCCTCTATGATGCTATAGTGCTGGGCAGCACGAGCTTTCGGATTATAAGAAGACTTTCTGAGTACCCCTTTGGGAGGGGGTCGGATTGTCGTCTCAGTACTCGGTCTCTCGATATGGAGGGGACCAGAGCTGGATGAAGGAGCACTTGAGGGAACCTCTGGCTCCTTCCCGGCGGATGACGGATACTCCTTTGCTCGAGTTGTTATATGAATAGGAATAGTTCCAACCATGAAGACCTGGGAACCGAAGGGAGAAGAAGAAGAGGGGTCAGCCACCATCTGGGTTTGCTGAGAGGGAAAGGGTTCTTTCAGAACCGCAGGGACCCCAGGAGCACCTTTCAACAAACGACTAACTTCGGACCGCCTAGGGCAGTCCTTAGTGTAGTGATCTTCCTCACAGATGAGGCAAGGATACTTAGGTTTGCGTTTAGCTCCTTCCTCGGCAGGAGGTTTAGAGGATTCCTGCTTGGGTTGCTCGGATTTATTCTTCCCTTTCCCCTTTTCCTTTTTCTTGCCTTTCGAGGTCTTACCCGCCGTGGTGGACTGAATGACGTTGACCTCGGAAGTGTTACCAAAATTTAACACACCCTGGGAAGTGTTTTCGTTAGATGCAATGGAATTTTGCTTCCCAGAGTTCGATGACTTTTTAGAGGCCTGGTTTACAGAGCCAATGACTCCATCCACAGATGACTTGGGTGGAGCCTTGGATGTACCAGGCCTGGGGGCGTCCGGCAAGTACTCATACAAAGTACCAGACTGAGAATAAACTAAGTCTAGGTACTGAGCGAGCGCGATCGCTTGCTCTTCAGTTACACAAGCTCCCATGGCGATGTCCCGCGCAATCTTGGGGACAAAGGAAGTTGTAAACAAGTCGGTGAGGAGTTGATCAGGTATCCAGAATGTGATCAACCTGCGACGCCTTCTCCATTCATGAATATGATCAGAGATATGTGTAGCAGTATCCTGCTTAAGAGACGTAAGGAGGTGAGTCCCCGTCTCATACCGGATGGGTAACTGAAAATGAGTCAAAAATGCCATAGCCAACGAATTAAAACCTTGGAATGACGCTCGAGTTAACTCAATGTACCATTTAGCTGCTGAACCAGTGAGGGTCCTCTGAAAGAGGCGAAGCCGAATCGAATCGTCGAGCCATGAATTTGACGAACAACATAAGTGATACGTCATCACATGAGCCTAAGGATCTCCGGCCTTCCCATCGAATTTGGGACAGTCACTTGGTATTTTGATTGGAACTGGCGGCCGCTGCGGGTTGTGTAGAATGGGATCATTCGTCAACTTTGACACATCGGGCAGTTCCAACGTCGCTAAGAATGGTAGCTGAGGATTAAAAGACATTTGTCCCAGATACAAAGTAGAACCAGAATTCCATCCAGTTCCTGGTTGCCCCCATTGCCCTTGTCCCGATGGGCCAGGCCCGAACGGGCCTTGTCCAGAAGGATTTTGACCGTAGGGGCTATTTCCAGAACCGGGTTGCTAATTCTGCCCCCCAGCACCCCATTGGTTACCATACTGGCCAGCAGGTTGTTGATAATTTTGATAGGGATTACCCTGTGGCTGTTGGTAATTTTGGTACGGGGTATATTGATTCTGCCCCAGGGGTTACTGGTATCCGTACTGAGCCTGAGAATCAAGCGGAATTTGATAACCAGGTTGGGATTGGTACCCACCTGAATGCTGGGGTTGGGATTGGTACCCACCCGCATAAGGAGGCTGGGCCTGATACCCACCTGAATAGGGAGGCTGGGATTGGTACCCGCCAGAATATGGAGGCTGGGATTGATACCCGCCAGAATACGGAGGCTGGGATTGATACCCGCCAGAGTATGGAGGTTGGGATTGGTACCCCCCTGAGTAAGGAGGTTGGGATTGGTACCCACCTGAATACGAAGGCTGGGATTGATACCCACCTGAATACGGATGCTGGGATTGATACCCACCTGAAAGAGGAGGTCGGGATTGGTCCCCGCCTGCATGTTGAGCCGTCTGGCCAGAAGGTTGTGCTGGTCGGATCTGAGACGGCCCCGTTCGCCCAGAAGGTCGAGCTTGCTGAGTGAGGGGCTGCCCTTGCGCAACCGAGGTTTGTCCTTGTTGACCAGATGGTTGCTGAGTGGTAGGCCGGCCTTGCTGCACGTAAGGCTGGCCCCATTGCCCAGAAGGGTTACCTTGCTGGTTTACGGGTTGGCCTTGCTGCCCGTAAGGTTGTCCCTGGTTCCCATAAGGTTGCCCCGAAGGGTAGCCTTGCTGGGTACCTGGTTGACCTTGTTGGGCGTTGGGTTGTCCTGGGTTTCCAGAAGGTTGCCCAAGATATGTAAAAGCCGGACCACTAGAGACTAAAGGTTGTCCCTGATTGGGTTGTCCTTGTGGGCCTCCCTGTTGACCTGGGTAATTTTGACCAGCATACTACTGCCCATGATTAGGCTGCAAGTAGGGCTGTTGACCCTGGTAGGGTGGTCCTTGCTGTCCTTGTCTCGGATGGTACTGGTCGCCACCATAGCCGGTGGTACCCCAAGCCACGTTCAATGGAACGGAAATTTCATCATAAGGGATTTGAGGCAAGGAGGTAAACAAGTAATGATTCTCAGGATCATAATACGGGCCTTGCTCATTAGGGTTCTGGACATTACGCAAGTATTGAAAATATGCCTCCTCTGCCGTCATATGATCGGAAGCAGGAGGAGCACCACTTGCGGGGTGCACAACTCTAGAAGCAGGTGACGATGGACCACTCTGCGTTGGACCTCGAGATGGGCCTGCGGCAGAAGTGACAGCAGATGATGTTGTGACGAGCACCACTTGCGGGGTGCACAACTCTAGAAGCAGGTGATGATGGACCACTCTGCGTTGGACCTCGAGATGGGCCTACGGCAGAAGTGACAGTAGATGATGTTGTGACGGTACTGACAACTGGAGTTGACGCCGCGATACAAACGGTCGGGTTGGAGGGGACTGCTGTAACAACAGTATGGAAGACTTGGGAAACAAACGGTCCTGTGGTAGGGATGATGTTTTGATCCCAAACAGAAGAGGAGGCTACCGAGTTCATAGCATCCCTCAAAGATCTGTAGCGCGCCAGCACCATGACACCCAAAGACGTAACGGTGTAGGGCGTAAAGATGATGGGGGATGTCGCCGGGATGGGAGTATCTATACTCGACATGACGGACGGGCCACTCGACACAGGCGAGGTGTCATCCATATCGGAAGAAGCCATTGGAGATGGAGCACCGACAGGAGTGGCAGGAAAATCCTCGTCAGAGGGCTCCCAAATAAGGTTTTAAAAGAACTCGTAGAAATCGTCCTTTGGAGCTCGAGAATTCAACGGTTGGATGCTCGGAACAATGGGAAGAGTGTCACAGACTGGAGTTTAAGGGGAAACAGAAGATGGAGACCCTTCGTCACTTGGGATCGAAGACGGAGTTGATGGATCCGCCAGGATGACCAAACAAAGACCCTAAGCAAGCTAACGATAAAAACCTACTCAAAACTAAACGCACGCAAGATCTAACCAGGTAAAGTTATCGTGGCCAAATGAATTTTTAAGACACAGGAACTGAACTTGACCTTTTCATGTTTCGAGAGTCGAGAAAAGGACGAAAAGATGACTATATCTCCTTCAAATATTTAATGAGCACGAAGTGACAAGACGCTCACTTACACCTTTTCTTTTAGGGAGTCTGAAAAGGATCAAAAGTGACTGCTCTGGAGATTCTACGCAAAAGGTTTACCAAGCAACCCGTAAAACTGCTTATACACCTTGGCAATCGTATGAGAACCAAGGACTTTCCGTACTGCAGTCAATCTTCCCGAATGCTGTGTTCGGTGCGTTACGGTTCACAAGGCGGCAGACTCGGCTTCCTATTGATAAAGGATGTAAACCTAGTGGAGTCTCCCCATATCTACGCGACGATACGTGGGAGCCCAAATCCGTGCTAGACCACAATTGAATCACACCAGGAGGAATCACCCAACCTTAATGCGAAAACAAGAGTGACTAGGTTTAACGACACCGGAGCACGTCTCTAGCCTAGACCTCTAGATACTTGCGTTAAGTTCCAATGCGTTTTTAGATAAATTTGGTTTATTTTACGGTTGATCTTGAATTAAGTTTTGATTTCAGGTCCTATTGTATGATCTCTCAAAAATACTTAAATGCAACTACATGCCAAAGAACATCATTTTGTTCGATGAATTCTAACTATGAGAAAGTTAGGAATTTTCAATCAAACAAAACGAACTCAAGCAATCAAACAACTAAATGCAAGTAACAGCAAGGAAATGAAACTTTTCTTTTGAAAACACAAAACAACGAAATGTCCTTTTCCTTTTAACTATTAAATGCAAAAGATGCTAGTTTTCTTTTCTTTTCAATGGCATAAAAGTGTTTAAAATGACTTTGAGAGACAACTAGATCAAGAAAAGAAATGAAATCACTCAATGCGAACACAAGAAAGTTCCCAAGACACTAAAAACCAGTTTCCCAAATCAAAGGAAAACAAAGGCTTATGAGCTATGTGATCCAAGCTCAACAGGACAAAAAGGAATTCAAAGGAGGAAGGAAAAACGCTCGGAACACAACCAAAACACTTCCAACAATCACCAAGCGAATGTGAAAAACAAATCCGAAGTTGGCTGGTCAAACAAGAACACAAGATCCCAAACGGAAGGCTTGACACACACACGGCCACTAGATACCCTAGGGCTTGAGTGCGAAATCAATGGAGAAAAGCAAACACCCAGAGGATAAGAGTTCAAAACCAGACAAACGACGATCCAACACACTCCAGCAATTGTAAAAGTTAAGGCAAAATGCAAACCAAGCAGCGAAAGCGAAAAGGAAGGCTTTGCAAAACCGAAACAAGTAATAAACGAACCCTTGTGGAACAAGACTTCGCAAGCAAGCGTGTCACAGCTCAGACAAAATAAAACAAGTCATCAACCAAGTGGAAAGAGCAGGGGACAGTCAAACCAACAGGTTCAGGAGGCAAATTTGGACAAAAATGAATTCTACAGGATCAGCGCGGGTGACCCCTCAGCAACAAAGCGATGACAAGACAATGCACGTAGCAACTTTGCGCTGTCAGCGCGGAAGGACACGGATAAAGGGTGTTGGCTCGAAAAAAAGGTCAGCGCGACTGTTAAATGTACAAGCGCGATGACAGGGAAAGCAAAGAAACAGATGTGCGATGTCAGCGCGTCTGTTCTGAAATAAACCGCGCTGAGGCTAAAAAACAAGCAAAATTGAACCAAAAACTCCCAAACTAGGGCAACAGCCTTTTACAACAATTAAAGCAGTTCCCAGGATGAACCCGGAAACCAAAAACAGCAAACTAATCCCCAATCTTTGACAAGAGAGTAATAATCAAATTCAAGAACAAGGATGAACAACAAAGAGACAAGCAACGCTCCCCAGCGGAGTCGCCAAATTGTTGGAGAGGTAAATCCCCTCTACGGATAGAGGCAATCCCTACTAGCCCAAAAGGGGTCTAGCAACAATCAATTAATGCTACTCTGCAAGTTCCTAGTTGCAATTAACAAGTGGGTAATGAACACCTACTTGGATTCCAGCACTATGTTTGACGAAGAGATGCCGCTCTCGCTCCTTCGCTCTAGCCGGTCACAATCCTCCATTATCCTCATGGGCAGACACCTGCACAAGCAAAGAGAAGACAAACACAAGCGTAAAATCTAGTAAAAGCAACTATACATCAGTAAGAAAGGATGTAATTCACATTAACCATTCATAAGACAAATGAGAATGGAACCATAACAGTAGTCATCTATCTTTTATTAATCAGAAATAGAGAAAGGTACAACCAATGTTCTGACGCTGAGTCCTTCTCTAGAGGGTCCATCCAGCATGTCTCATAAGCATTCACCCTTGAAGGTAGATCTCCTAAGACAAACAACTCTCTCTCTCACACAAGGCAACAAACTCATAACCTTCCTTAAGCTCTATAGCAATCCACACACAACACACCAAATGCCTATTAAGAGCAGCACTAATGCACTATGAATTCCTCTATGTCAAAGTCTATATGTCAAAAAACTAGCTGCTCATGGCAATGGTGGAGGCTTATATAGGAGAAGGAGTCTCCATGAATAGTGAAAGGATGAGCTTATCTCCAAGAAAGGTGGCTCATAAGATGAACAGACATGCCATAGAAGGGAGGGCGACCTTTACAAAGCCAACAACCAGGTCTGGAGTCATCTGGAAGGCTGGCTGTTAGAACAAACTCGCCTAAACAGGATCAGCGCGGGTGCATAACTGGACTGGCGCGCTGACATCGCATCTCAATGACTGAAGAGGTCTGGTCAGCGCGACTTAATATAAGCGAAGGGTGCGCTGGCTATGAAATTCGATCAGCGCGGGAAACTTGTGTGCTTCCGCGCTGGCAGCGCACCAATTGCACTATCATCTTCCAGTCAGCGTGGTTATTTCAATAACAGTCGCGATGATCCAATAAACTTAGGCAAAGAGGGTTTTTTGGCCATTTCAGAGAGCATGAGCATGATCGATTTGATTTCATGACACAGTATGGAGACTGACAAGGAGACAGTGACAAATTACTGTGTAACAGTAACACTGGCCATGGTCATTCCGGGAGGCATATGTGAACAATTCCCCTTCTACTCTCCAAGTTCTTGGAGCTGTATGGGCTGTTGTGGTGTGGCTCACTGGCTTGTCCTGGTCCCCTCGTGCCCCTTTAGATGATACCAGTGGCAGGTTTTATTTCCGTGTGAAAGGTGGGTTGGCAATCGAGTTGTGTTTTCGGGTTTGCCTGAATGATGGCCTTGGGTCGTTTGTAAGGTGGTCGATTTTCATCTTCTCTCCATCCCCACTCGGTTGCACATGAGCGGTAATGTTGGCCATGGTCGTCCCGGGAGGCATATGTGAACAATTCCCCTTCTACTCTCGAAGTTCTTGGAGCTGTATGGGCTGTTGTGGTGTGGTTCCCGGGCTCATCCTGGTCCCCTCCAGATGATACCAGCGGCAGATTTTCTTTTCGTGTGAAAGGTGGGTTGGAAATTGAGTTGTGTTTTCGAGTTCGCTTGAACGATGGCCTTGTGTCATTTTTAGGGTAGCCGATTTTCATCTTCTCTCCATCCCCACTCGGTAGCACATGAGCGGTAATGTTGGCCATGCTCGTCCTGTGAGGCATATGTGAACAACTCCCCTTCTGCTCTCCAAGTTCTTGGAGCTGTATGTGTTGTTGTGGTGTGGCTCCCTGGCTCGTCTTGGTCCCCTCGTACCCCTCCAGAGGATACGAGCGATAGGTTTTCTTTCTTTCCATGTGAAAGGTGGGTTGGCAATCGAGTTGTGTTTTCGGGTTTGCCTGAATGATGGCCTTGGGTCGTTTGTCGGGTGGCCGATTTTCATCTTCTCTCCATCCCACTCGGTAGCGCATGAGCGGTAATGTTGGCCATGCTCGTCCTGGGAGGCATACGTGAACAACTCCCCTTCTGCTCTCCAAGTTCTTGGAGCTGTATGGGTTGTTGTGGTGTGGCTCCCTGGCTCGTCTTGGTCCCCTCGTGCCCCTCCAGATGATACCAGCGACAGGTTTTCTTTTCGTGTGAAAGGTGGGTTGGCGATCGAGTTGTGTTTTCGGGTTCGCCTGAACGATGGCCTTGGGTCGTTTGTAGGGTGGCCGATTTTCACCT
>APFE030288823.1:0-13840 GCA_000404065.3 Pinus taeda | reverse complement strand
TAATCTATATAATAAACTTACTAAAACATAAAAAAATGTGAAGAAACCATCTTTCAAATTCTCTAAAACAATTTCTTAAAACATATTTTTAATACATATAAAAAATGCATTTTTACTCCATATTATGAGGATAACTGAGGATAATCTCCCTATTTTTACTCCATATTATGGAATATTATGAGGATAATCTCCCTATTTAATCATATCCATATTAGGAGGACTTAGAGGTTATAATGGGATAGATCCATTTGTGCACCTTAATGATTATAGTGAATTAGGGGTAGCTTCATGCACTATTACATATCATGCTTATAGTTCTCCATTCTACTAATTACAAACTAAATAAAAATCTAATAAATAAAATTTATTTTTAAATTCAAAGCCATTTTGAGATGTTAAATATTAAAAATAATACTTTATTATTCTCATTCATTTAAAAAAAAATACTTTTATGACAATGTGTTTGTACTTGTAGATTTTTTTAATAGTTTGATATATATTTTTTAAATTTTATATATAATTCATGTGTATTCCACATGCCTAGCAAGAAATAGCAGCCTTATAATTTAAAAGACTATATAAAAATAAAAATAAACATGAGATTTGTAAGTATGTTTCATATCAAGAATGGAAAGAACGTGTAGCTCATATGTTGATATTTTACGTTTATACTAGGTGGATGTACAAATAAATGGGAGGCTTCATAGTGAAATGGAATGATGGTAATATGAGCCCACTAACTAATGCTTCCTATAGTGTCAATATGGTTCCCAATGTACATATACTTCTTTCTAGGTACAAGGTAAAGCCTTAAAGGATGTAATAAATTAAGCTCATCCATCTCATCCATCTGCCCATTAGAAAGTCAAGGGAATGGGGTTACTTCAATGGCACCATCCAAGGAGGCCTTCTTGGATATGGAGAAAGGGAACCCTTTTCCTATTTTATATTCATTTCATTATGTTTAAAAAGAGATTGAGAGGTTATTTCATTGGGTTCAAAACAAGATTCACAAGTTATTCTAATATTTTTTGTGTGTGCTTATAACACTAAAACTATTTATATATTTAGCTTTATAAGAATAACTTCTAAATTTAGTAACTTTCGATTATTCTCTTATTCCATGTATCAAGAATCAAATATATTACAAAAGCACTTATCCAAAGGACTCCATATAGAGGTTGGAAAATAGACACTAAAAAAAAGAATCTATTACAAAATCCGTCAAATATGTTGTTTGAATACTATGATAAGATTAATATAATGGTATTGAGAGATGTTTATGGTATTTGTATAACCATACTAGAAAAGGATTTACACTTGAAGAGTAGAAATGATTATTATTTTTTATAAGCATATAAGATTCAAAGAAGGCATGATAGCTTTGCTACTTATAATTTTATTTTGTTCACACTCCAAGAGGACGTTTGAGTCATGGAGGAAAATGAGCATATTTGTTTATTGATAGTTGTGAAAGTATTAATAGTTTATAGCCTTGAACACAATTTTAGATTTTGAGTATATATTTATTACATAGTATAGAATGCATATGCACATATATAAATATGATTTTTTTACGAATATAATTAATAATTTTTTAATGGTAAAAATAAAATATATATTGTAAACAACAATTTATATAAGTTTTTTTTATTAATTAGTAGTATTTATTTAGGATTGAACATTTTTTCTTGTAAAGCTTATCATAGCTCAATTATCAAACAATAATAAGGAAATAAGGAAATCCGTCATTCCTTCGTGAATGTAGGATAACACCCCCTTGAAACTTAATACTTAATTTCTATTTTTAATATAGTGGAAATCTATATTAAACTTTAAAAAATAAATGTATTTATATTAAATTGTAGAAAGACATTTTTTTATACAACCTCATATGTAGATGCCAAATAAAATGTATTATATTTCCAACTATGAAAAGATTAAAAAATGATAAGAATTCAAACATATAAATATAATAAAAAAACTATAAATATTTTTTAAATATTTTATGAAGAAAAAAACCAATATTTTACTTATGAAAATTACACAAAAATTTTTAATTTATTAATATATTTCTTCTTACATTCCATAGTGGTTAATAAATTACATTTCCATACACCACTCCATTATTCCTTATCTTCACATATCCTTTAACATATTATAATATATTTATTAATTAATGGGTTTTATAATATATATAATCAAATCATTATTTGTTATGTTTGTTTAAAAATCATTAAAACAATATATAATATTAATTAATCATAAATGTTACATTTTATATGTGGTAAAAAAATCATAATTTTAAATTAAGGTTGTAAATTCATTACTATATATAATTTAAATTAATATATTATGCAAAACATATGTAAATCCGTTAATCGATATTTCTTGGAAGAAATACGACGTGAGAATATTATTCTTCTTTTATTTTACCACAATTCTCTTTTCTCTCAATGTTATCATCTGTTTTGTCAAATAAAGGCTTAAAACGAATTGACTTAAAATGAGAAAGAATGCACAGTGCGCTACAAGAGAGGATAACCATTGAAGCCTTGTTATGATGTACCATATCTTATTAGTGTGGATTTTCTCTCCATGTTACCATTTTTTCTTCGAATAAAAGGTTAAAAAGAATTGCCATAAAATGAGAAATAATGCACAGTATGCTACATGAGAGGATTACCGATGAAGTCTTTCTAGGATGTAACATATCTTATTAGTGTGGAGAATGTATGTATCTATATATATGTTACAAAATAATTATTTTAATAATTTTAGTATATATATAAATTGTGAAAAATAAAGAGAAAAGAAATATCTATATATAATAAAAGAATGTATTTTTAGTCTCTCATGTAGCTCACCTGGAAAAGCAATTAAAACATGTTATGGTTTTTTATATTTTGGTTTTTTTAAGCTATACATTTTGTCAAAAATATATTGTCACTAATGGCGAAGATAAAGAAGATGATGGGAGATTGTTAGAATATGTTGTCAATGTCAAAGGTGTTGCTAGAAAAAGCAAGATGTTCGACTAATACTTTTTTCATTAGGTCGTAGGTGTCAGAGGTGTCAATGGTGGTGTATCTAGATCAAAGATAGTGAAGTGGAAAAAGAGGGAGGTTCCCAGTATAAAACTCACCTTTGCAACGATTCCCTGGATGGCGTCAAAGTTGTATGAAAAAGGGAACAAATGGGATGATGTACGAATGGGTTAAGGTGGACATTCCACACAATCGCAACAAAGGCTCTCATTTGTAAAATTTCTATAATAGTGGTCCCTAGACCCATGTCACTCTCTAAGGCCTTTCTCGGAAGTGCTAACACATGTGCAATGGAGAGGCATCCGATATGATGTAAGGGTAGTCATACGTGGCAGAGTTGTTGCATAGGACCAATAGAAAGGAAGTCGAGAAGTCATAACAATTGATGTCGTAAGAATCTTGAAGCTAGTGGGTGTTGCGTTGACAATCTTAACAAAGAAATTGTTGCAAAACAAGGGCCCAAGAACACCTCTTGCATCTATACTCACTGTAGCACGGATATATAAAATGAAGATGTGTGTGAGTATTTTATTGGTTTGAGATAACATCAACATGATTTCAGACATAGGGACACATGACATGAATTTTCAATATTTTCAACTATTGACATGTGATATTTGGGATTAGGTAAATCCATGTAAATATTGTAAATAGAAAATAAGGAGAATGATAAGATGAAGAGACATTGGGAGATGAAACCCAAGAATCTCTCCATCCATGGACAGATCTATCATCAATCATAATGCAATACAATTCGAGTTGAGGAGTTACCTCCTCGTCTGAAATGGTATTAGAGCCAACCCTTTTTTTGGCTTCCTTTCTACCCTTGTAACTCCCTCCTCACTCTATTCTACTTATTTTGGAGATCTACCTCTATTCTTCATATTTTTGCATAACTGGCAACTCTGTCTTCCATTCGACCATACCTATCCAAAGTGATCCCAACGAACAAACTCAACATATGACATACCAAGTTTATGGAGGAGCCCACGATAGCCATTACACCGAACAAACTCAACATATGACATACCAAGTTTATGGGAAAGCCCACGATAGCCATTATATGTGCACTACGCTTCCCTCCTCTCACCTTCATTCACTTCCCTCCTCACACTTCTAAGCCCATAGCTGCAAAATCGCAATGCTTTCGAGAGACTCATCATACTTCCCTTTGCATGCCTCCCTCAACCAATGTTCTTTGTAACTCCTTTCCATCATGCCTATTACACAGTGGGTTGTCACAACATCGAGGACTGCCATGGTATTATAAAATTTGTCAAGTGAAAAGTCTAGCTCAATCATACCTGAACCCACCCTTTTACGAAGCATTGAAGCTCCTACTGATTGGGTTTTTAAATTGGGTTATTGTTCCCTAAGAAGATTAATTTTCTCGGTAACAATGGCTGGCCTTCCAGACTCTTCTAACTATGATGGGGTTATAAATTCACTACTACATGTATACCTCGCAGCCATGTTTCTGAATCTATTAAATTTTCTCAATGTGTTATCCAAAATCACTTGTCGAGGTTCTAAATGAAGTTCTTTTATTCCTTCAATTTTCCAAGTTCCATAGACACAAGTTCAAGGTGTGAAATTGTTGTATGGTGAATGTGATGGTTGGTATAGAGTGCAAATGTGTCTTGTTATATGTTGGATGGTGGATATATAATACATGAACTTTGAAGAATGTATGCTCCTTTATGTGTTGAGTTTTGTAAGGGACATACTGTATATGTATAATATAAGTGATGATGTTTTGGATACATAGCCACTAAATTTTATCACAAATACATGATTTTTTTGGTGCAACCATTGAATTTTTTTTAGGTAAAATCTGTTTTTTATAATGCATTTACTAATTTCTATTGTGGGAGTGGTTCTTACTAGTACGTAGAACTATATTGAGTGGTCCTAGAAGATAAAACACAACCTCATTTTTAATGAGTTGTGAAAAGGTGTTTGTGAAGGAGAAGGAGACAATCACCCTGCAATGCCCACTTCAGATAAGGAGCTTACCATTTGGGAAATAAAAAACAGCAAGGCCTATGCTTTTATTACAGCATTAGGAAATGAAGAAGTGAGTCACCATATTTATCCATTTTCAAATGCTTTTGAAGCCATAAAGAAGTTGAAGGAATTGTGTGTCTCACACTTTGAACTTGAACTTGTTCAATTAATGATTAAGTTTATAATGATCTATTATAAATCAATTAATATATAAAAAAAAAAAACTAATAAAATGATAAAGGATTAAATAACATAATGAAGGGGGAAAGTAAGGATAGTGAGGTGTGAAAGCTTGAGAGGTGAAAAATTTAATTTAAATGAAGATGGGAGGAGCTTCAGAATGAATATGACTAATACACACACACACACACACACACACACACATGAGGAAAATATATGAGAATAAGAGATCGAAATTGCTAAAAAAGATAAACATCAAAATAATTAGCAACTGGAACGGACAAATCAAAGATAAATCACAGGGGGGATTGAAGAGAATTATTGGAGCCCAAGTGTAAAGTTAGGTTAATTATGAAAATTTATTGTAAATATAAAATGTACATGTGAAATGACATCAAATGTAAACGTAAAAGGAAAGTATGAACTAATATGAAACATAAATTCCATGACATGTGCATTTCTGATGGAACGAAAGTTATATAAATATATTTTTATTAAAATATTATGAAAATCCCTCCTAGGTTTAGGGTTAGTAGTTTTTGTTGAAACATATGTGTAATTATATTTGGGGAGAGGTATCTCAAGTTTGAATGGGAGATAATGATTTTTGGGTTGCGTGTGAGGAGTTTTATGAGAGGTTCTGTAGCCTCCCTACCACCACGACAGGGGGGATCCATATTCTTATGTAAATGTCTATTTAGATTTAATGAGAAGAATCCATATTCCAGAGCCATGTTTTTATTTGAAGTAGTTTTTTGTGCATTGCAACAACTTGTGGGTTAGTTTGTTTTACAATTTTGTGTTGAAACAACATGATTTTCAGGCAAAATAATTTGTGAAATATGATGTGTCAGTTTTAGTTTGTTGTTTGTAGATACTGTACATTCAATTTCTGCAAATGTGTGTCATTTGTTTTGTTGTCCATAAATGATATTAAGTTGAGGTCGGCAAGAGAATCTTTATCTCTTCTACTGGAAACAATTTTGTGTTTTAAATTATAGCAAATTTATGGGCTTATTTCTAGTTTAGTGTGTTTATTTGTAGCAATAATCCTTATTCATTTGCAGTTGTTTGTGTCATACTCTGCAAAAACTATGATTTTGCAGTGCTTGGTTTTATTTATGTTGGTCGCATAATGTATTTGCTTCCTCCGCTGACGGTGTCACAACTATCTTTGTTTCTATTGTATTTTGTGTCACAACTATCTGTAGTTGTGTTGTTGTCTCTATTTGGATCGATGTCCATGTCACAACTGTTTGTTTTTTGTCATTGTATGTGTAGTATTTGTCTATGTAGAAACTATCTATATTTCTACAATTAAAAAGGTAAATAAATAAATAGAGTGAATTATAATAACTCATTATTAACACACATCATATATATATATGGGGTTATATATTTCATTAAAATATTCTGGTTTGAAGGCAAGAACTTGTACATCTTGAACCAAAATTTCTTTCGCAAATACCCAAAAACTCTAAGAAGGATGGACATAGTTGGTGTCTACATACAACTACTTTGAATTGACTTTCTTCATACAACACTTATAAAACACCTAAAAGCACTATATATTTGCATAACATGACAAAGACAACTAAGTGATAAATGTCCCACTGCATTTCCTCCAAAACCAGATTGGCTTGTTTTTTGTTTGCTTTGCTAAGGATGGGAGGGCTAACCTACGATATCCCCTAGGGAAATCTCTTCTTACAATGTTGAGTTCACATGTCATTATGGTAGGGAATCCTTGGATGCACCATTGTGAGCCTCATCAATATTTTCTTCCAATGTTAGTATTAATGTTGCTCCAATGCTCTATATAATTTGTTGAGCCAATTCTACTTGATTTGAAACCTTTGACTCTGCTATTAGTGTTGCATTGAACCAAAAAAACTAATAGATCAATGAAATATAAAACCATTATGGAAATGTTGTTGTTTGGATAAAAATACATTGAAGGCAAGGAAGTCACGCATGTATTTTTCTTCTTGGATGGAGTAACACAGGATTCATAGATTCTAACTGATTTATTAACCTCTCAAACTCTCCTCAACTTTTCCTCTCATTGAGGAGACATGATGAACACCATCCAAGTGGCCACACGGACTCATCCCTCCATGTAAAGTTGTGGCATCCACAACAAAAAGGGAGTTATATTTATTAATATAATTTCAAAATAATCCCTAAAAGGAAGAAATGATGAGACTCGTCACATTATTTTACAATTAATCTCAATTAATAATTGAAGAAATATGGTTCTTATTATACTCCTCGTGGAATTGATTGGGAAAATTGAGATTAGGAAAATCGAGATTGGGAAAACTGAGATTGGGAAAAGCGAATAAGTATCTGTGCACGTGACGAGTTGGCGGGCTGACGTGTGATGTGGATGACTTGGCGGGCCAATGTGTGGAAAAAATGAGTTGGTGGGCCTATGCATTACTTGGCATTTTCATGGGCGGATTTGTGTGGTTGACTGACCCAACTTAACCATGGAGGACACATATATATATGAGTGGTGACTTAGTGGAGGAAGGATCATCAAAGTTCAAGTGAACAAGTGTGGAACAACACTTGGGCAAGCAAACGACAAGCAATAGAAGGACAGGAAAGGTGCAAGAAGACTAATAGCTGTGGTACCGAGCCAATACAGGAAGGAGACAAGCCACAAGAGTTCGGATGAATTGTTTTGGGTAGGTATGTATGGTGGGCGGACAATTCTGTGGTTGGGCCAGCTAAACGGTGGGCACTCTTCCCCAACGAATGAGTTGTGAAAGGTGACTTGATGTGGTGGGCCCTCTTTTTCGCGGACGAGTGCAGAAGGTTTGCAGTGCAAATGAGCTACGGAGAGCGCAGGTGCAATGAGCTATGGAGGGCATCGAGTTGCGACAAGCTACGGAGGGTGACCTAATGTGGTGGGGTGGGAACCTTTGCATGAGGGGCAGCTGTGATAAGCTGTGGAGGGCTACCCAACCCGAGGAGTTGGGCACCTCTACCTAGTGACAAGTAGCACAACCCAACGAACAAGGGAAGTCCTCAATGATGAAAGTGGGTGCTGCTGAATGGAAGGGAGACCCGACCTAGTGAGGTGACTGACCCAACACGAGTAGGCCGATTTGTTGAAAATTGGAAAGCTTTGTCAAGGTGAAAATTGGGGTTTCTAAGCAAAGGTTGAACTTGTAATTGTATTGGTAAAATACTGAATTATCATTATTGGGAAGACTCTAATGTGGGAGTTGGCCCTCCCAATAAAAGAAAGTATTTCCTCTATGCATATTTATATGATGATAATGATGAATATTAATTTCGTTGTGTAAAATGATGAATGCTTCGTAAAATTTAAGAAAAATAACTAAGTGTTGAATGTTAGGTGTATCCTGTACTCATAAGTATTGGTGAAATGAAAGTGGGTAGTGGTGCTGCAACTGCCTATGTGTGGTTGGAAGATCACCCCCGAGATAGGGGCCTAACAGGTGGTATCAGATCTTGATTCAGATGAATCGAGATTTGCAAAAGGAAGTGATACAACTGCACTTCATGAGAGTTGGTATCAAGAAGCATTGAACATTGAAGTGGATACTTCGTGATAGTTGATATCTGTTGCTAGCAGTTAGTATTGGGGTTCAAAGCTTGATGACCGTTTAGGGTAAAGAAGGTATTGGATACTTGCCTAACAGATGAAGATGGTCGAAAGATCATTTCAAAAAATTGAAGACATGACACATTTTTGGAAAGATGGGATGCATAAATGTTATGAAGCTCTTGAGCAAGAGTGGGAACTCTTGATATACATGGGGGACAAGATAGTGGACATGGGGAAGGACTTGAGTAATCTTCATGGAAGGACTATTGAACTTGATGAACTTGATGAGAAGATACGACATGGTGATCGAGGAGTCCAAGAACTCATGGATGAACGAGTTCGACTAAGGGAGAAAAGCACCATGTTGCAAGCAAATGCCAAGGTACTTGAGGACGACATTGAGAGGGACTTTCTTGCTAGAAAGCCCATTGTTATAGAATAGGATGACCTCAATTACATTGACAGACTTGGGGACTATCACCAAGACATGAAGGAATATGTTTGAAAGATTGGGTCACTTCGAATGGGAAAATTCAATGTGTGCCAAGTAGGTGCACTTAAGGAGAAAGCGATGGAGGAGAAACTTGATGAAGCTCAAGGTAAGCCAAGATTGAATTGATTAGATGAACCAAATAGGGAGTTGAGGTACCTCAGGAAGGAATTTAGGTCGAAATGTAATTCAAAAGACTCTTCGGAGGTGAAGTTATTGAAGAAGGTTGCAGAGATAAGATGTAAGATCAAGCCTAGAGAGGATGGAAATGACTTTAGGCTGATTTTTGTGTAGGAAACCATACATGGCAAGAAGTTTGCTACATCGGTGGACACAGGGGCCACTCATAGCTTCCTTACCAGGAAAGAAACGACATCTTTTGGGAAGAAAGTTGAAGTGGGGAGAGAGTCGATTACGATAAATGATGAGGTCAGACATGATATATGTTGCAGCAATGGCATGTAGTTGAGTTGGAGGGACCAACCTTCCACAATGGGGCAACATGTGGAGATTATGACAAATGTGGATTGATGATCATATATTGAAGAGACTTCCTTTCCATGGAGACGTGAGCCTTGATGTTTTATGCAAAGACATAGAAGCGGTAGGCAACATGTACATTTTGGAGATGTTGGAGCTAGCGACACTTTGCAACAATGTACGATGGTGTTTTTGAGGACGACAACCGTTTAAAGTGGGGGATTATGTCATGACGATGAATTGAGGTGTAGTTTTCTTCATACATTGATTATTTTTTGTGTTTTTTTCTTGTATCACATCATTCATTCCTTAAATTTTAGTCATGAATGTTATCATTCTACCTTTTAAATGGTATCTATTGTTAAACATTGTAGATAATTAACTTTTATGTTCCATAAGCATTGTATATAATTCTTATTTATGTTGTGTTTCTCTTTCTTCTCTTTAGCTTTCTAAATATTCAATGTATTGATAGATGCCCTTAAAAGTAATTTTTCTTGGCCTCCTGATGCTAGAGTTACATAGATAAATATGGGAAGAAGTACTTATAACTATAACAAATAGAATATAGCAAGGAGAAGAGAATAGGTAGAGGAGATAATGCATATAAATAGATAAATATTTGATTTATAACCCATTTAAAAAAAAAAATTGTTATTATTATTTTTTAAATATTGCATATCAAACTCCATATTAAGAATGAAATACATTGCACGTCTCTCTCACATTAAAAAGTAAAAATGTAAGGAAAAGCTTGATTTAAATTACTTTATTCTTCTCAATGTAGAAGTTATGTTGTTTAAATTTATTGTTTTTAACTTTCAATTATTTTATCTCTTAATAAATTCTTCTTATCTGGAGCTTTGACAGATCGCAATCCATCAGCTCAAGCACCGCGTACAACGTGGTGCCCTCCAATATGATATCATGCAGGTAAAGTATGTTGGGATGAAACATCAAATCCGCTAAACAATTCACCTCTTAGTATCTGGAGAAGTTTCCGTTCAATCTCTTGATGGCCCAAAATTCACCCCTAACCTTATCCACTGCCTTCCAAACGGTACCATGACTTCCTTTTCCCAACTCCTCAACAATAACATAACGATCCATGGCACTCACTCTGAGATTAGAAAACAATAACAACAGTCGCCTTCTGTTCTCTTCACTCTGAAATTAGAAAACAGTAACAGTGGTCTTGTCTGGCCTTCTCTTCTCTCCACGCCTCGCCACGCCAAATATTAGACTGAGGTTCCAACTTTGTTCACAGTGTTCACCTTCACCTTATCTGGTGCTACCTATTCTATTAAAGTTTAGATCAATTTGGGAATGACATATGATAAGATAAAAAGAAGAACAATTTGGGAATGATAGATGATAAGATAAAAAGAAGAAGGGATCATGTTTTAATACGATTCCCTCTCCCTCTCGCGCACGTCTTTCAAATGGTGGGCTTTTCTAAGGCTTTGGGACGACGTGTCAAGTATTAAACCGTGAATATCATAGGATAGGTGTTTTACCCAATACTTTGAGGATTTTTTTTGGTGGTCAACTAAAAAGAAAGTTTAATATAATAAAGATGATAAAAGTATTTTTAAAAATATTTATTTTTAAGAAAACTTAATAATCATACATGGTGAGAAAGGTGGTCTTATACTTTTCCTCGGTTTATGCTAGTGAAATAGTGGGCTTTTGTGCTCTTTTCGGAGACTCCTAGACGAGAGATAAAGTATTAAATTAATATTTTGAGCTTAATCTATTTATTTACTCACATCCATATCTACATTAAGAGCAATTTGGTGTACCTAGTAATTATAATGTGTTTTTGGACATCTTAGTTCATTTAGAGGTTATAATCAGTTAGAGTCATCTTAGTGCACCTTAATGGTTATAGCTAATTAGAGGTAGCTTCATGCACCTATTGCATATGGTGGTTATATTTCTCCATTATACTAATAATAAAGTAACTAAAATATAATTTTAAATTCAAAGCAATTTTGATATGTTCAACATTAATGATGATGGCTTATCATTTTCATTCATTTCAACAAATTTACATTTATGACAATGTATTTGTTCCTTTTAGTTCTTTTTTTAATATTTTGATATTTTTCTTTTCAATTTTATATATAATTGATTTGTATTTTATATATCCACCAATAAATAGCAAGTTTCTAATCTAAGAAACTATGTAATTTTTCAAACTACATTTTTTTAAACTAAATCTACCAATTAATTTAGTAAGATATATAAAATGCCAAAAGCAACTTTTGAATATTTAAAAGAATTTTGCAGAGAGAAAAAGGAAATAGATATATATATATATATATATATTATATATTATATATATTATATATATATTATATATATAATATATATTATATATATATATAGAATAGATAGATAGATAGATAGTTTTAGTCCCAAGTGTAGTTCACTTCGTCAAGCAATTAAAACATGTTATATTTTTTTATATTTTTATTTTTTTCTTTAAAACTATAAATTTTGTTAGAAATATGTTATCATTGATAGAAAAGGAAAAGAAGGTGATTGTAGATTTTTAGAATATGTTGCCACTATCAAAGGCGTTTTTGGCATAACAAAGATGTTGGACAAGTATTCACAAAGATGTTTCCATTAGGTCATTGATGTCACATATGTCAATGGTGATTTATCTAGATCAAAGGTAGTGAAATGGAAAAAAAAGAGAAGATTGCAAGAAGAATTTAGATGAGCACATGTATGGAAAAGCAAATTAATTGTGGAGGCAGAGAGAATTTGGAGCCATTTCTAGAATAATATATGTGTCCTCCATGGTTAAGGTGGGTCGGTTGACCACGAAAATGCACCCTTGAAAATGCCAAGTAATGCATTAGCCCACCAACTCGTTTTTTCTGCATGTCGGCCCGCCAAGTCATCCGCTCCGCACTTCATCCCGCCAACTCGTCACGTGCACCCATACTTAGTCGATTTTCCCAATCTCAGTTTTTTGACTCTTCGAGTAACTTGTTGGAGCTTCACAACTTTTCGTCGCACAACTCGTCATTGCAAACTCGTCAGGGTGTGTTTAACGAAATGCACCGGCCTGTCGTCGTAAACTCGACTCATCGCAAATAACCGAAGTTTGTCTCCCACCCCCGCTCATTGCACATTTGAGCATGCCTCAACTTGTGGTCATGATAGGGACAGAGGTGGTGTATCTTGACATACTTATCATTTAAACTACCATGTGGGGCCACCCTCTAACTTGCACCTCGATCGAAGGCATTTACTAAGCAATTGTTGGCATTATGTTTCAAGTGTTGTCCTTGATGGCAACTCACTCAGAGGTTGGTACAGCTGATGGCAACTTAATCAGAGGACAGATCTCAGTACAGCAGGACAAGAAAGAGATATACGCAGGTTCATCAAGGAGAACAAGCGTGTACACGCAGGTTGGATTCAGTAAAAGCGCGTACATGTGAAAAGTACCTTTGGTCCATGGCAGTTAGTCCTTGGAAGTTGTGCCTATGGTTTTGGACCATGGTGTCTCGACGGACGTGTTGATCCCTAGTTTCGAAGTTGATGGTATTGGTTTGTTATGGTTTTGGACCATGGTATTGAGCAAGGCCTAAGGCTATATAAGGAGAAGATCATTAGGCAAAGTGTGTGAAAGGTGTGTCTGATGAAGTGAGAGGATCTGGTATTACTGGTTATCTGTTCGGGACGTTTGGCAAGGGTCGGATCTGACAGCGAAGGCATAAGAATCTATTTCTAGATCTGTACGCGGGTTTCCTTTGGTGAAAGCGCGCATACACGTGGTTTTGGTACGGTGAAGCAGCGTATGCATAATAATATTTGATATTTCAGGTTGCTGCTGATTCTGATGGTTGTTGCAGAGTTCTGGGGTCTGGTTTTGTTTCTGTGTACTTGATGACAGGGTTGCAGTGTTTCAGTAATGGGTTGTTTTGAATTATGATGCAAGTATAAGTTGGTGATTGTATTGCAGTAATGTTTGTTTTGTACTCTTGGATCCAGTCTGAAAATTGATGAAACGTGGTCCCTGAAGATTGTAGG
>APFE030288815.1:29584-41853 GCA_000404065.3 Pinus taeda | reverse complement strand
GTATTCATGGAGATATGAATTTATTTTGATTATGGAATTATTATCAAGCCGACCTACAACTCATGTAGGCTCAAAAGCCCAACAGTCGCATCTATTCACCCACCAACGTTGTGTACAAATATAAGAGGAATTTTCCTCATTTGGACTCACTCATCTCATCACATCTCTCTCTCTCTACTGCACAGATATTAGTCTCTTCTCTACTGCACTGAAATGGGTCTCTCTCTCTCACACATGTGAAGCCGGAAGCTGCTGAAATTGAAGCTGCAACTGCAGAATTAAAGATTGAATTGCAAGGCCTAGAAGATCTCCTCTTTGGAACTATGTTGTAGGTTCATCTGAACCTCCTCTAAAAGCCACAACTTTTGGTGGTGGAATGAAGTCAATCCGATGAACGGTTTGTAAGATATCGACTGCCCTAGTTTGAAGCCAGAAACTATTGAAACTGACGCTGCAACTGCATAATTAAAGATTGACTTGTGAGGCCTAGAAGATCTCCTCTTTGGGACTGTGCTGTAGATTCATTTGAACCTCCTCTGGAAGCCGAAACTTTTGGTGGTGGAATGAAGTCAATCCGACGGTCGGTTTGTGAGATATCATCTGCCCTAGTTTGATAATGAAGCTGCTAATGCTGATGATGCTGATCTAGGGTTTGCTACTGCTGATATGAATCAGATTTATTGTACTATTTCTCTCTGCTGAATTATTAAAGATAAAAGAATATTTGTTCAAAGGGTTTCCCCACACATTGTGGGGTTTGTCCCTGGCTAGCCGCCACATCTTGTGTCTCTTGTCTTGGCTTGTTTTCTGTTGATCGTTTAATGTTCTATCTGCACTTTACTTTATATATATGTTATTGCTAATCTGTGGAATATAATAAGAAAAAGAAGTAAATTGTTACAAGCATAGAACATACCATAACTTAACAGCTTTCCCAAGGATGAGATGAGACTAGTAGTGGAGTGTACAAGCCCAGTTTTCTATTGTTGGGCTTGCTTTTAGAACACATGGTACACCCTTTTACATATCTAGTAACTGTCTCATTCATTTTTAGCCAATAACAAAATCTTTGCAGCTGTGCAACTATTTTACTTACACCAAAGTGACCTGATATTAGAGAAGTGTGTGCTTCTCGAATTATCTTTACACTTTCAGTTTGTGGAATGCATAGCTTCCCAAAATGATACAAGAGCTGGTCCTTACATGATAATCCAATATAGGACTCAGCAACATACAAGCAATATAGGACTCAGCAACATACATGTCTATCTGCTTCAGGTTAAAAGGCTGATCTACCAACCTAGGAACTCTGTTTTACTTTCACATCAAACTGGATTTTTATAAATACCATGTGGGCACAATCATTACAATCTTCCTCAACGCATAAACCAGCAAAGGAATACCCGTGCATGCGAACAGAGGAACATAAATCATTGTGGTTCCCACCGTGTGAATGGTATTATTATTACCAAATAAATACTGCGCGCGTCCCCATTGTATCTACCGATACAATGCGTTCCATTACGCAATACACCACAACGTTAACCCACGGCTTTTCCTCAATTCATAAAAGAAACATTTGAGAATAGACTGGTGCACACTTTAAGAATGGCCATGCGCATATAATTATAGTCTGGACTTTTATAACCAACGTCCCTTTGCATATATTATGTAGGAAGGCATATATATATATCTTAGCAGTCCTACATACAATTTAATCAACGCATCCAAGTTACACAAAACGGCGGAAAACAATCACAACACATCTGGTTATACATTATGTGACCACGCAAGGTTTTCAACTAAATTACATGCTATTTGAAATAAACCACAGCAAAACCAAACACAGGAATACGCTGGTCCAAACCCTGCCTCTCGCATCAGAGGTCACAACTAAACAAAATAGAAAATGAAATAGCAACACATCTGTTGATTTATTCATTAACAACGAAGATCCTAAATGTTACACAACTGTCTCCATATCTAAAACTAACTCCCAAAACAAAACGCTGGTTTCTCTTTTTTTATATCGCCTCCGGCCTCTAGCCTTTCTGTATGTCATCATAACAAACGAATGTCGCACCATCCATCCCGGATTCGGAGCCAATTCCCCTGCTCTCAATCTGTAGAAAATCCTCTGTTTTTTTCCACCGAATCGGATTATGAATGGTTGGATAAGGCGCGTTTGGGGAGAGCATCCACGCGTTCCCCTTTGACCGCAATTTCTTCCAAATGAATACGCCTCTCCACCAGATGTCAGTTGGACGTTTAATGCAGGTTCGTTGATCGCCGAGAATCCAATCCACACAGCTGTAATTTCCAGTCGGTGGTTTTACAGGTATATGACACATGGTTAACCATTTACCAGATTTCAGGCGCTCTTGAGAAATCGGCGTTGATCTGTTCTAAGCGATCTTCAGTTTGACATTTATCTCCACCAGAATCGCCCTTATTTAGCTGTTGTTTTAACAACAATTATTCTAACAAGAGATATCAAGATACGCCTAACAAATCAATACTAAATACAGAGATTAAATCTATTACAACAATAAATTAACTGAACTCGACTCTACCATCAACAGCAAATAAAATACTATTTTGTTTTCAAGCCACAACATGTGGGCAATTTCCCACATTGCTGGCCAGGTCCGATGCTCTTGCATCAGACTCCCGGGGAAGAAAACTGGTCTTGTAGTTGTTTGGAGGTGATCCCCATTCTCTGTAGCTCCGCTGACGTCCTCTACTGATTCCTCTTTCCATTTGGTCAAATACTGATTCCTCTTTCCATTTGGTCAAATACTGAAAATGAGCCTGACTCCTGGTTCGCTTTAGCTCTTTCTTTCTCCTTTTTCCTGCGTTGGACTTTCGTCTGTTATGGCGTCTCTTTGTGGTTCTTCTTCTGGCTTTTAGTATAGGTACCTTTCGGCAATACATAACTAAATCACATGTTTGGAATTCCTTTTTCTGTCTCCTCATATCTGCTCGCTGCTTGTCTTTGCTATTGCATTTCCGCCATCTTTTGACATCTCCCTCCAATATGCTTCTAGGAGTTAGCCCATTTACATCTACTTGGATTTTTTTCAGATCCAATTTCAGCTCTTCTTTAGAGACTGCATATTCCTTCAAATCTTCATTCTTCTGACTGAGTGCTACAGCACATGGATTAAGGCTTTCACTGATTAGCCATTTATCTATCGAATCTTTCACTTGTGTTCCAACTTCAACATTTTCCTGCATTACCCTGTAGGCTACTTTATTTGACAAGCTGACTCCAGGTATTAGATCATTATGGTCACTAATACTCCTGATGGGTAACAACTCATCCACAACAATATCAGCATAATCATTCAAGAAATTCTGAATTTCTTCAGGTAAATCTTCTAAATTTGTAGAAGTTAAAATTACCTTGGGTTTTCCAACACCAGCAAAATGCATCTCCTTACCCTTTTCATCTTCCTGCAACAGGGTCTTCTCATTCATCAACGTAATGCTGTTTCCAAGTGCTTCTTTATTATCTTCAGCTTTCAACGGCAGTAGTGTATGCTTGTTCCCATCTTTCTCCAAAGTATAAGTATTTCTTCTGCCATCATGAATGGAATTTCGGTCAAACTGCCAGGGCCTCCCTAGCAATACGTGGCAGACATCCATCGGCATTATATCACATAAAATAACATCTTGATAAGTGCCAATCTGAAAGTCAACTTTACATTGTTCAGTCACAAAAATTTGATGGCCTTTCTGGAGCCACGATACTTTATAAGGAGTGGGGTGTACTGTCCTTTCCAACTTCATCTTATCCACCATCTCTGTAGAAACAAGGTTGTCAGTACTACCGCTATCAATTATCAACTTGCAACACTTACCCTTGGACTTACATACAATTCTGAATAAAGTCCTTCTTTGAACTGGTTCTTTGGCTTCCTTAGCTCCTTTCAGTAATACCCACTTCATTAATAGGGACTCTCCATCTTCTGGTGGTTCCTCTTTAGCTTCAGGTTGAGGAATCTCCTCCTTGGCTTCTGCAACATTCACGTTGCGCTGGTTTGCTGATCTCTGATGAGGACAATCCCATTGTACATGTCCCCATTCACCACATGCAAAGCACCGGACATCTCTTCCTCGGCCTCTACCTCTAGGCACAAACCTTCCACGGCCAAAATCTCCTCTTTGTGGTGCTCTATTTCTCGCACTCCCTACCTCATTCTGAGAGTGTTGAACTTTGGATTCAAGTATCCTTCCTTCGTTGGCTGGATTCTTACCTCTGTTTCTCTGGTTTTGTTTGCGCAAGAGTTTTTCCTCTGCCTTCAAGGCTGCTTGATAGGCATCCTCAACAGTGTTCAAACTTAACAAGCTAATCTCATTTTGGATCTCATACCTTAGCCCATTAATATACCTGGCTACTTTCTCCAAATCATCTTCTACATGCCCTATTCTGATATTTAACCTGTAAAATGCTTCAGTATATTCTTTAACAGACATTCCCTTCTGCTTCAAATTTTGCATCTGCTTAAAAAGATTCAAATGATAGTCTTTAGGCAAAAACTTGGATTTGAGGTTGCTTACCATTTTATCCCACTGCTTGATCTTAGATTTCCCCTTTCGCGTTCTTGATGTCTGTAACTCGTCCCACCAGATGGCTGCATGGCCCTTCAATCTAGTGACTGCAAACTTCACCCTCTTATTCTCCTCAACCTCTTCATAATCAAAATATTGATCTATGGATCTGATCCAATCCATGAGCTCCTCGGCATTTAAACTCCCATCATACATAGGAATTTCTATCTTGGGCTTGCTGCCAACTTTTGCTAGCATCTTGAGGACTTTGGCAGTTTCAGTTTCTTCTCCTGCTTCGTCCTCTTCATCAGACTCTTCTGAAGAACTCTCAGTTTTCACATCTGGTGCTCTTCTCTGGGCTGTTTCCATTGTCTCCATTCGTTCACGCAGTCTTCGCACTTCTTCTATCAGGACTGCATTTGGTTCTGGTCTTCCTCGACCAATTCCTCGTCTTGGCGGCATCTTAGCTGCAACCCACTGGATCTTTTGGCTCTGATACCAAAAATAATGTACCTCAAAGATGTTAAGTTCAAACTACAAGCAATACAGGACTCAGCAACATACACGTCTATCTGCTTCAGGTTAAAAGGCCGATCTACCAACCTAGGAACTCTGTTTTACTTTCACATCAAATTGGATTTTTATAAATACCATGTGGGCGCAGTCATTACAATCTTCCTCAACGCATAAACCAGCAAAGGAATACCCGTGCATGCGAACAAAGGAACAGAAATCATTGTGGTTCCCACCGTGTGAATGGTATTATTATTACCAAATAAATACTGCGCGCGTCCCCATTGTATCTACCGATACAATGCATTCCATTACGCAATACACCACAGCGTTAACCCACGGCTTTTCCTCAATTCATAAAAGAAACATTTGAGAATAGACTGGTGCACACTTTAAGAATGGCCATGCGCATATAATTATAGTCTGGACTTTTATAACCAACGTCCCTTTGCATATATTATGTAGGAAGGCATATATATATATCTTAGTAGTCCTACATACAATTTAATCAACGCATCCAAGTTAAACAAAACGGCATAAAACAATCACAACACATCTGGTTATACATTATGTGACCACGCAAGGTTTTCAACTAAATTACACGCTATCTGAAATAAACCACAGCAAAACCAAACACAGGAATACGCTGGTCCAAACCCCGCCTCTCGCATCAGAGGTCACAACTAAACAAAACAGAAAACAAAATAGCAACACATCTGTTGATTTATTCATTAACAATGAAGATCCTAAATGTTACACAACTGTCTCCATATCTAAAACTAACTCCCAAAACAAAACGCTGGTTTCTCTTTTTTTATATCGCCTCCGGCCTCTAGCCTTTCTGTATGTCATCATAACAAACGAATGTCGCACCATCCATCCCGGATTCAGAGCCAATTCCCCTGCTCTCAATCTGTAGAAAATCCTCTGTTTTTTTCCACCGAATCGGATTATGAATGGTTGGATAAGGCGCGTTTGGGGAGAGCATCCACGCGTTCCCCTTTGACCGCAATTTCTTCCAAATGAATATGCCTCTCCACCAGATGTCAGTTGGACGTTTAATGCAGGTTCGTTGATCGCCGAGAATCCAATCCACACATCTGTAATTTCCAGTCGGTGGTTTTACAGGTATATGACACATGGTTAACCATTTACCAGATTTCAGGCGCTCTTGAGAAATCGGCGTTGATCTGTTCTAAGCGATCTTCAGTTTGACATTTATCTCCACCAGAATCGCCCTTGTTTAGCTGCTGTTTTAACAACAATTATTCTAACAAGAGATATCAAGATATGCCTAACAAATCAATACTAAATACAAAGATTAAATCTATTACAACAATAAATTAACTGAACTCGACTCTACCATCAACAGCAAATAAAATACGATTTTGTTTTCAAGCCACAACATGTGGGCAATTTCCCACATTGCTGGCCAGGTCCGATGCTCCTGCATCAGTAGACCACCTATATACTTTAGCAGAGTTTCAGGTGAGTCTAAAGAAATTCCTAGAATCAAAGTTCTCTTCCTAAATTCTTGGGTGTAACCTTGTATACTTTGCCCTTTTAATTGGCAAAGAGTTTTCTAGCTCATCATGGCTTGCTGCATATAGGCTAGTGGATAGAATTGCTTTTTAATTGTAGAAACAAATTCACTCCAGACAGAAAGAATCTTACCATGTTTCTTCATGTCATCTTATGTCCTGCCTTCCCACCATACCAAGGCAGTTCCCCCAAGGCTAGGCTGGCCAGTTAAATCTTATTCTTGTTTGAATCAATGCTCTGCACTCTGCAATAAACATCAATCTGTCTAATAAAATTATCCAGCTTCTCTGCATTCAACTCTCCATCATATATTGGTAAATCAAATTTAACATCTAATTTAATCAAAGATGTTTTCTTTTTATTTTCAGGGCTATTAGGAGGTGTGAGAAATCTTTCTTCTTTACCTTTTCCTTTAGAGTGGTCATGGAGGAGAGATTCTTCTACTCGGTTGTCTTGTTTGGAGTTTTATGAATCTTCATCTCTATTTTTCTTAAATTCCCTATACATTTCCTCCACCATGGCTTTCTTGGTCAAAAAACCATCCATGAATTGGGAGTCTGATTCCAAGGGATTTTCTTCTGACTTTTTCCTCTTAGGATAGACTCTTCCAATTTATGGGTTAGCTTCAACCAACTATCCTTCTCCTAATTTAAGCTTTGATCTAGTTAGCATTCAACAACAAAATCCAGCACAAGATTGTCTAACCTTAGTAACCTAGAGCTCTGATACCACTTGATCTGGAATTTATCCAGGACAAAGAATTAAAGGTATTACAGACTCATGTGCATGGATGTGCCTATGTTACTTTATGTAATGGATCGATAAGATTGGTAGAATACATAGACACTGAGGCAGTTAGAGAAAACATAATAGGTAAACATGTAAACACAACAAGTTTAATCAGGAGTTCACCTAATGCTCCTGGGCTACGTCTCCTAGTCCAACCTTCAATGGTGGCCTCTCTATTATGTTTTCAAGAAGAGTTTTTACAACAGTGAGCTCAATTTGAGTCTCACTAAACAGATAAAAATCAGTAGGAATGGAGTACACAGACTCTCCTTACTGAAACACGACCTCTACTAGTCATAGTAGTATGACAGGCCTATGTCGAGGAGTTCTCTTGAACCTCTTAAGCCTTCTCTAGAGTACATAGACTCTCTGACTCTCTCTAGCTCTGTTTGGCTTGATGCTGCCTTTAGGTCAACTCAGCTTCTACTCTCTGTTTTCTGCTCTTAGCTTTTGGTGTCTAACTAACTCCCTCTCTTTGCTTCTGTCAATTCATGGCTTTAAAGCTAGCCTATTCTTTGACTATTCGTTTCCGCTTCCCGGCCTTTTGGTTTCCCTGCCTCTGTCCGTTCGAATTCCTCTGCTCCGCGTCATCATCATTGGGTAATGCCTCAGAGGGAGGTGGCCACCTGTTTCCTAACGAACTGAGTGTCAGATTCCTTGAATCGTATTTGAATGGCCGTTATTTCTGTTTGCTTCAAGATCGCCTGCGAACACGAATCTTTGGCCAATGCATCATCCACATCAAACTTCAAATCCCCCGTAATCTTGCTTTATAACTTTGTCAAATCTGGTCATTTATCGGGATGCGCCTCCGCCATTGATCTGGGTGCCCCTAGATCCTATGATCGTCGCTCATATCGGGCGGGCAAGTTGCATGAAGTTTACCAGTCCGATATGGGCAGTTTTCTCTCTCATCGGCCAGATGCGTGTCGCTTGGTGTGTGGCATCAGGCGGGACTCAGTCAAAACTGCTTACTACCTCGAGGCCTTCCGATATCCTGCCGGTTTGTGGAATCCTGCGCTATGGAACCGAAACTATCATTTTTCTGCATTTCACAGTCATTTCGGGTCTGGTTTCTTTGGGGCTTTCCTTCACTAAGGAGGACACCCTGCGATACGCGATTAGAGCTTCACCAAAATCTACCCCTATTTCTCAAACTAGCCTCCGGTTTTGCCAATTTGTGCAAGTGCACATTACCATGGGCCAACGGTCTGTGCACTCGACTGAGGGTCCTCATTGCTCCGCTTTGGCCACAACTGCAACTATCACGAGGATTCCTTCTGATAGCTTGATTTTTCCAAGACTTGAATCTTTTGGCATAATTTGAAACAGTCATGAAAACTTAGAGAGTGTTTAGGATCCAATTCAGATCACTTTTGTAAAATGCATGCCCATTACTTTAGAAACTGATTTTGAAGTAAAACTGTCTTTGTGTGCAGCAAATGACCTCAAAAGACCTATGAGATTTTTTTATGATACTTTTGATGATGACCATGACCTTAGGCTTGTGATGAGAGTAGAATATACATTATACATTTAGACATTGACTCAAGATCCTTTTCCAACCAAGAGAGATGTTAAATTTAATTTGAAAATATTATAATTTGACCTAAGACTATAACCAATAGTGAAAAGAGTAATTTTGATCATTGTGACTATAAGAATATAACAAGGTAAATGAGGGGGACTTCCATGGTAGGTGAGAGAAAGGAGCCACCAATTATAAAATTAATAGTACTATCCTAAAGGGGGACTCAGGAATAAAGAGAAAGGCTTGTTGAGTACCTACAGATTAGTCCACATAGTAAACAATAATCATTAAAGCATACCATCATTCATTCTATAATATCCATATCTAAGCAACAAATTAGTTCATTAACTTAGTATGTAAATAAAGGAACATATACCTTAAAAATAGAAAGAATAGTCCAACTACATCTATGATACATGTATGACAGAATGTCGGCTCATTGAGATTTTGATTAAAAGTGTAAGATCCCAAGTAGACTATTACATGGATGAATCATTGTATACAATAGTGGAATACAAAGCCACAAATTGCTTTGCCAAAGAATGATCTATATCCTACGTCTTACAAGAGAAGCCAAGGCAAGACCTGTAGAATATAAAGTCTTCTATAATCCATGGCTCCTAAAATCCCTTTGCTTGAGTTATGAGGAGCTATTTATAACAATTACAATGACCTTTGAGCTTCCTCTTGACTCTTCAATTCCTATGAAAGTTCATATTCACTACATGAATCTTTACATTCCAATATATGGCTTCTCATATTCCACACATGTCCCTTGGACTTCATTTCATAAAATTTATTACATAAGACAATTTACAAATGAGACAGTGGCCTAATAAGACAAAAATGACTATGGAAAAAAACTCATCAAATAGATAAGTTATCTTCTTCCTCATGGAGTTCACTTGTAATGTAAGTGTGCCATGCTTTGAAATCCTTCACGGTGGATTTGAATTGGATTGACAAGTCTCCTTTGTAGAACATATTCACCTCCGACAACCCCATCGGTATGTTCTGGGAGCTTAACTTTACATTATTCCACATCCATTAGAGCTTCATGTGTGCTTTAACTGGTGCAAAGGAATATTGTTGAATAATGTCTTTGGTTACCTCCAAGCCTTCCCATTCCATTTCCTGCTTGGTTTATTCAAACAAACTTCACAAGCTTAGCTTGTCATCTAGCCCTCCTTATAGCGCCAAAAATGTTGACAGTGTTGAAATCCGCCAACATTGTAAGGGGATCTCCCTAATGTGAAGTGCCAACTAGACCTCACACCATTTGGTGTGGGAGTCCTATCTGATCATATGGTCTGGCCACCATTGGTATGATTTAAATTTATGCCTTGGGTACCAACCAACATAAGATAAGTCACACTACTTTGGGGCAGTAAGAATATAAGCTTTGTGAGACATCCAATGTAAGGTATGTTAGCACTCCTTAGTTTCCCGAAGCCGAGGAAGGAAACAAAAGAAGTAACCTTAGGCCAACTTTGGACTTGGCAACTAGCCCTGCCAAATTAGAGAGAGATATCAATAAAATCAACCTCACAACCAATGGAAGTGACTGGAGAATACTAGGGTTTTAGGTTAGTTATCAACTCAGCAGGGTTTTGATTTAGTTTTTTTTAGATATGAAGCAATATGTTTAGGAACCAGACCAAATAGATCGAAAGATCAGTTGTAGTCATTTAAATGAGGCAAGATAGATGTAATAAAGGACACAAATGGATCTATCATAGTATTATGGTGATGAGGAAATTAGATAGAAGGAACTAACTAAGCATACATGCATGAATTCACTTGTTTAGAAGATAAAAACACTTAAATGATAATCTCAAACAAAATAGAACATTTCTAGCACTAAATTTTGTTTAAAACTTAAGAGATTAACATGAGAAGAAATATGGATAGCTACTAGAAACATCTAACAATCAAACTCATGAGAATAACTGAAGAAAATAATGTCACTGACCACAACACATGAATCCCAGAAAAATAGTTGCAACAATATATTAATTCTTCCAAAAAATCAAGTACACCAGTTCCAAAATGTCAGAGCTTCAAATATCCAACCTTTTGCAATGTAAAATTCATGAAATATATACAATTATCTCATCCGTAGACTAAGGGAGTCGAGCTCAACCATCTCCCTAAAGATAGAAACAGTTGCATTAAATTTGGCACTCCCTGTTAGGAATAGGAACAACATTTCTGAAAATAGGGGTCAAATATTAACTCTTATCTCTTTACTCATGAAATATATTACAAAAATGAAGGAGGTTTTTTATATTGGCTTTTTTTTTAGAGAAACCCCTCTCGGTTTTTGCAAATTCATCTCCATCTCCTCAGAATAGGTTCCGTACAATCATGACTAAAATAGGAAACCATTAAATGTTTAAATATGTAAAACTAGGCTGTAGAGATCTAGTCAAATATTCCAATCCACGACACCTGTGAAGAAATTGAAAGAGGCTTTTGATATTTTGCTCATGCTTGACAACAAATACTTGAGGTTCTCAAAATTCCTTTCCATATGTTAGAAAAACGCGCCAAAAAACAATGACTAAAACAGTAAAACAAATTCAAATTTTGATTTTTTGAACATAAGCCTCAAATATCACTGCGTACCTCCCAAATCATAACACCTGTGCATAAACGGAATGAAATTTTTGTTATTTGGTCTATGATTAACAAAAACCTCTTTCACTTTTGTCAAATTCAAGTCCATTACTTCATAAACTGATTTTGAAGTAAAATATTCCCTGTGTGTAGGAAATGACCTCAAAAGACGCATGAGATTTTCTGATGATAGTTTTGATGATGACCACAACGTTAGGCTTTTGATGAGAGTAGAATATAAATTATACATTTAGAAATTGACTCAAGACCCATTTTGAACCAAGAGAGATGTCAAATTTAATTTGAAAATATTATAATTTGACCTAAGATTATAACCAATAGTGAAAAGAGTAATTTTGATCACTGTGACTATAAGACTCTAACATTGGCTCCAATGGGGATGACAAATCCCTAGGAGGTGTCAAGAACACCGTAGACTAGGTAGCCCTGTTCATTGGGAAATGGAGTCACTGCAGCTACAATCTTCAAACTTGTTACACTGAAATTTGTCACCATGACTATCTGCAGTTAATATGGCTCCATCAATAGTCATATTGTCCTCCTTGTCAAGCCTCATACCTCTGCTCTTCATGTCAAACTTCAAAAAGAGAGAAAGTCACTTAAAAACATGTTTAACTCTGGGTACGCAGGTTCTCTCTACCTTGCCTGCGTGTACGCACTCCAAACACACTGTACCTACGTACTTGTACGCTCTGTAAGC
>APFE030288807.1:59775-84764 GCA_000404065.3 Pinus taeda | reverse complement strand
TATATATATATATATATACAATCTTTTGATTTAAATATGGCCAATTTGGCTAACACTCTAGCCCTAAATTCTTTAAAAAACTTTGCAACATGTAATACCACAAGGTAGGCACAACTATTGACCTATAAACCTTGAATATTTCACTAGGTCAAGCTTAACTAACCATCTCCCCTTTAAACCTTATTGGGAAATTCTTGTAAGTCTGCTATTACGATAGTTCTTCTCTTTTTATGTTTCTACGTTAACAATATTCAATTGTGCTTGATTTCAATTTTAAGTCCTGATGGGACTGAAATATTTGACATGCTTCCATTCAAGGGATTGGTGGAATAGGAATCCCATCGATGTTCTGCCCGAACAGAAGATGCCCCTAACATTTCGGATGCCCTTAATAGCCGCTGTGAAGTGCATACCAAACCTTTTCAGATAACTCACGCTTGCATTCTTTGTCACCTGAGTTGCTGGGTAAATAGGCTTTTTGAGTTTCCGAAGTTCTCGTAGCATGTCCATGATGGACATTCTCCTGGTTTTATTCTGATCATCACCTGATTTGTTATGGTGAAATTCTGGACTCTCGTTAACTGATTTCTATTTTCATTTTATAATGTTTTCTTTTCTTATTTCGGTGAAATGAAACAAAACCAATTAACCGAGAATTTTGTGCAAATTTGCAAGGGACAAAAACATTTCAGGTGCATAGGATAACTCTGAGCCTAGTAGCAACTATGGTTGGATAAGCTGGAGCTATGGGCCATTGAAAGTGGAACTCTTCTCGATAGCTTGTCATTTGGACGATCCATCTATCTCTTTTGGACAAACATATGCCTCGTAATTATTTAACCAGGCGAAGAAAATGAAATTAGCTTATCAGCCATTATAGTAAACCTGGACTGTCATTTTTAACTATGACATACTCTTAGAAATGGTATGTTCAATTTTAGCGAAGAAAATACGGTTAGCGAGGAGGTTGCGGATCGGTATCCCTAGCGAAAATGTTTGGGACCGGCCTATAAAGGGACCTCAACATTGCATTCATAACAGCGTCCACAACCCAGTCGTAACGGAGAAAACCGGCTACATATGAACCGTTAAAATTTTGCTCCTGCCTTAAATGCGGAGAGTTATAAAGCAATACGTTTTTTTATTTGACGTATACCGCGGCAGACTAATTATCTGTACGTCAAAAGCAGTAGTGTACTCAAAATTAGTGTTTAGAATTTGTCTAATTTTTTTCTTAGTAATATTTGAATCATGTTTTTTAAGGTGGAAATCGATCAAAAATCTATGGAGCATCCAAAATCAATAAATTTGACCACTGTAATCTGGATATACAAAAATCCCAGTAAGATTTTATCAAAATCTTGCCCAAATTTCTATTGTTTTCAAGACAAATTTACAGATTGATTAGACTATTGAAATAGAGAAGGAAAAGTGAACCTCAGAAAACTAGAATTCTAATGAATTCACTCTGAAAAAATTCTACTATGTAAGATTCAATATGGGACAAAATCTAAACTATACATCTTATGATTAACAATTTGTTAGTTGTTTTCAAAATTTAAAAAAATTAAAATGAATCTTGGATACCATGTTTATTTATTTTCAACATTAGGTTTTTTTATTTATGATCCAATAAAAAGTGAAAAACAAAATGCATCAAATTTATTGGTATTGCAAATTAAGGAAACATGTAAGCCAAATCTAATAATATGAATAACAAAAACTCAAACTTAAAATTTAATGTAAAAAATAAGATATTGAATATTAAAAGTAAGCTTCAAGATATTAGCACATATAAAGAAAATTATATCTCAATCACTATCCCTTTAAAATTCAAATTTATTTAATAATAAATGTGTAAGTCAAACTTTATAATGGATCACAAAAAACGAACCTCTTAGTGTCCTACCTACTCATGGCTATCATAAAAATGAGAAAAAATATTTTAAATTTTTTACAAATTTTAGCCGCTTTTGTATCTTTTAATACTATTTTTCCTAACTATATATTATTAAATATGAAGTTTTTAATTTTTAGGCCGATAGGCCTTCCTTTGAATCAGTTTAGTAGTCTACACTTTCATTCTCTCACTGACATCTCGATCTTCTGCTGTTTGACATCTGGCACAAATTTTGATCTTCATGTTTGACATCTGTTTCCCACATGCATCATTATTCCGAGTTTCTCATCAACTTGGGTTAGTTATGGTCATAACCACTTTACCTCTCACCGCATTCTCGCCTCATTTGCCTTCTACGTGCCAGGAGGAGCTCTGCTCATGACCAACGACATTGATAATTCGTGGCAGCAATCGCCTGTAAGTACTTGAATCATTCTAACATTAAACTGTTGCTCTGTTTTAGTTTTTTGTTGCTTGAAAGAGAAAAACTTGTTGCTTTGTTTCCTTTATTTGTTGTTTGACGGTTTATTCGTAAAGAATATGCAGGTAATAACCAAGGTGTGGGGAATTAGGATGGTTCGTGTCCTTAGTTATTTCTAACAAATTCAGGAACCAGAATCAAACGAAGAAGTCACATGGTTCAAAAATTGGTGTGATGAGGTTTTGGGAAACGGTTTGAGGAAGTTGATCAACCCTAAACCATATCGTTTCAGGAAGTTAAAACTTGTTGCAACTGAAGATCATCATTTAGAAAGCATACTGAGGAGGGTAGAGTCACCAAACCTGATATGGCTACACTGGAACAACTGTCCCTTCTATTCCTTGCCTCCCTGGATTCCGATGAAGAATATAAGGGTTTTAGAAGTGGTATGAACCAAATTGAAAAGACTGTGGCAAGTAGAATCTCAGGTTAGGGCTAAAGACAATTTTGTATTTATTCTCTTTTGTTACTTTGCCGCCCTAATTTATGGTAGATTGTTGTTGCAATTGCTATACTAGCACAGGCTCTCGAATGCATTTGAAGGGTTTTGTAGATAAAGGGTATCATCTTTGTATTTTTCTTACTTTTGAAAGATGAATATTGTGTGGAAGGGACCTCTGGAGTTGCAGGAGCTACATGTTTATGCTCCTCTTTCAATGTTCCCAAAGTCCATTGGACGGATGAAGCACATCGAAAAGATTGTGGTGATTTGTATGTCAGATTTGATTCATCTCAAAACTTTACCAGAGGAATTATGTGATTTGTCCTCACTGCAATACCTGCACCTAAGATGCTCAGATATGAATTCACTTCTTGATTCTTTTGGGTTCTTAACAAATCTCCAGCACCTCAATCTCTCTCGTTGTCGGAGTTCACACGGGCTTCCAAATTCCTTCAGGAATTTAATTCGACTTAAATATCTGAATTTGGAATATTGCCCTAATTTGACCTTATTGGAGGAAATATTTGCAAATATCAGAATGCTTGAATATCTAAACCTTTTGGACTGCAAGAGCATGGAAGTGTTGCTTCACCAAGTTGCACATCAATTGTCCCTGGAAATATTAATCTTGTCAGAGACAAATTTAAAAGAATTGCCTGGGGATATTGGAAACCTAAGTAGTTTGGAAGAATTTCCTTTGGGAAATGCTTTGTTGGAAATACTGCCTTGTTCTCTAGGTCACCTGAGCAGCTTGAAGAAGTTGTGGGTTTGTGATTGCCCAGAATTGAAATCTTTGCCCCATTCACTGGGACTATTGACTCAGCTGTCAACATTGTGGGTTGGAGGTTGTGGAATATGGTTCTTACGATCAAGAAATTCAGCCTCAGTCTTGATGGATCTAAGGCATTCGATCATGCGAAGCTAACCAGTAGATGAGTTCCATTTTCCGTCAGTGGGCAATGTTAGACCATTAAGGCCTGATCGTTCTATAGTCATTGTCTGAGAAGGAGGAACAATTCGAAAAACAACACTAACATTTGTAATATCTGATTTAGAAGCACTAGAATCAGATGGATCTATACATCTTATATCCTGCCCAATAAACTTTGTATTATTAAAGCTACCAATTGTGCACTGAACTTTGTCATCCCTCATGAATGTAACCAACTTGCTACAAAAGTCATCTGTGCCATTACATTTCCAATTGGGAACCACATCCAAAATGTAGCCAGATGTTAGTTGCAGTAGAGTTGAACATAATTGTTCCCCTCTATATATTTCAATACATTTTGATTGGAAATTGTCGGCATATGGGTAAGGATCACAAGCCTTTACCACCAGGTCCCCGGAATCAAATCCATAATTCGAATAAGCAGCCAACTGTGAATAGATGTCAATTCCATCAAAGTACCCAGGATTGGAGTGTTGGTTGAAGCGTGTCAGCTTTCACAAAATTTCTCTGGTAGTCAGAGAAAGTTTGCTTGGATAGTGCAATAGTAGCAAAATGTTATCATCTTCTAGCAGATTTGTCAACAACGACTCTGACCAATCCCAAGGATTTGTAGCATTCTCCCCACAGGAGGGTAAAATACGTACTGCCAAGCATACATAGAAACCGCTCTTTTTGTGGGTTTTTCAATAGTAAGTAGACTCCTTCAAAACGAATGCTAAGAGAAGAGAATCTAGGATAAATCTCAAAGGCCTCAGGGTTGCTACCCATAAAAGAGATACTTCTATCTGGGCACATGGCCAACTTTAATACCCCACTCACATTCACCATTTTGCCAGAAGCCGTGTTTGGATCTACATCTGTGATCTAGAAAGATGAAAAACTGATAGCCAAAGTTTTTGGGGGAGGGTGTTACTGGAATTAATAAATGTAATAATAGGAGCAGAACCCTTGTCTTGCTTCCAGTCCCTGTTTACAAAAGAAAGCTCACTCTGAATGATATATACTTGGGTTTGGATTGGAAGGTAGAGTTGAAGCCTCTGATAGAAAAGAGCAACATTTTTCCTTCACTTCATTAAAACAACTGTAAGTGGGAGTGGGAATATAACTTTTGTTAGTTTTGAAGGTAGATGGAGCATCAAATTCCAATAATTTTTAAGGGGATGAACTGGCCTCAATGCAGTTGATGTGGTCTAAAGTGGTTGTCAGCTATTTCTATGGTTGATGTGAGTAGTTTTGTGAGTGTGGCCTCAATGCAGAGTGTTCTTTGTCTTCTGTGCTTTTATTGCATTGTCTACAAACCCATTCTAGTGAAAATTGGGCTTGCTAGGAATTTAATGCAGGACTTGCTCTACCGATGAGCTACCTGCCCTTTTGATGATCGGCATCTTTACCGATTTGATATCAAGGTGTGAATTGGTACCCCCAACATTCCACTGGGTTAATGCCAAATGGTGTAGTAGCACATAGGCAACTTTTGCAGTGATGTTTTGTGGGAGTAGTTCAAGTTCTGTTGATATTCACCTTCTTCTGCTAGCTAAAAGTGTGTTTTAGGTATGGTTACTCAAGGTTGAAATTATGATAATGAGAAAGATCAAGGCCTAGGTTTTGGGCTGAGTTCTTTGTATGTTTAATATGCTACATGTGCCTCTTATTAGAGTTCTTTCTTGAATACTTACTTGAGTTGGTGGATCTTAGAGTTCATAACACTTTCCAGCTTATTTCAAAATTCATTCCATATTTTCATGCAGCATTGCCTCAAAGTTTCCATGGCAGAATGGATGTTGGTACTGGTTTCCTTTTCTCCAGACCAATCCCGGTTCAATTATGCAAGTACTCTTCTTAATAGCATACGCTTTGTTGGGTTGCCAAATTATACATTTATGTTATTGAAATTCAACTCAAGAATATGTAATATGGTCATATGTTCATTGTGTTTTCTATTTTTCAATTTTGGTATGCCAATCATGTACACAAGCTTTTTTTTTCTTATCCTCACAATATAAGATAATGCATGCTATGTACGTTTAGTACTTAACGCTTGCAATGAGTAACTTCCATAGGACATGAAGTGAATTTCATTGTTATTTTGACAAGCTAAAAATCTGTACCCTATGTACTAGTAAAAAAATTACTTCTCAGGTTTTCATGTAGGGTTTCAGCAACAGTGAATTATAAACCTAGCTTTGCTCACTAAAAAATTCTTTGTTTGTGCAGGAAATTGAACTGTTAATGCCTGTTTCATTCTTTCATCTCTCTCCAAAGAATGTCCTTTTATTTTCTATTTTCTAGTACTAAACAGTTTTATTCAAGAACGAGGTTGATCTTCGTTTTTGTTGACACAAGGGGTAGGGTAAATAATTCCTCTTTGACAATTTCAAATACTTAAGATTTCCTTTTGCCACCTTTCTCAATCCATTAAGTGAATCACAAAATTTGTGGGATATAAGACAAAGGGAACACTGATACTGAAATTCACAGTTTATGGGAACTCCTGCAAATTTATTTTCAGTCAAATGTTTTTAGCTTTGCTTTATCATAATGCATCCAAATAGTACTGTCAGAATTATGGAAGAAGGAAATAAACTTATGTTCTTGTGGTCAACCAAGGAATGGCAAATGATATAGTGTCTATAGAATTAAATACTGCTTTAAGGTAACTGTGTTATCCAAGTAAATTATGATAATAGACTGACATGCAACAGATCTAACACATGAAATTTATGATGACTTTGTAAAAGAAACTATATTTGTGATGTTTAACATGCTTATTAAAAATATATAGAGAATGTTTACTCAGGTTCACTTTGCTAGTCTTCTATTTTCAAGGAAATAAATGTGCTTCACTTTAATAGATATTAATTATCAAGGATGATTAATTGTCTTCATCAATGTTGATAGGCATAAAATGACTTGAAGAACACTTGAAACATGGTTTTATGTGAAGTGGTTTCAATGATATTGTGATAGGAAAATCAGTGGAAACGATCCTTTGTAACATTCGATTATCTTCAAAATTTTACTTTAAATTAATATGTTAATATTCACAGGTCGAAGAGGAAGATAGAAAAAGAGGCTTCTCGCATTTAGAGGTTAAATTTATAGCTTTTTCAATGGAATCCGTCCATTGTGGAAGAAAATGCAAGGTTGAGGAAACAGGGTTTACTACTAACTGAGGAGAATCAACTTCTATACCAGAAGCTGCAAGAGTAACTTAGGTGTCCAGACAAAGTCTTGGGAACCTAATCAATAGTTTATCATTGTTTCTTGGAATCTTGGGTTTCTGTACACTATATGTCATGAGAGCAACGTGGATAAATGATGTACAGTTGCAAAATCAATTTTGTTAAATTATGATGTTAGATGGGTAAATCTTGAAATCTTTTTTGGGATATTCATAATTATAAGCAATTAAATTTCCCTCATTAAGTGGTATTCTAATTTTTTTAATTTTGTCATAACTTATAAAATCAATTACGTTCTCAAGTTTCTGGTCTTCTTGTGATTCCATGGTGCATTTACTGGGTTCTGTTTAGCCTATATCATTTATTGGTTTTTCTTTATATGTGCCTAGATTGCATGGCAAACATTTTGGTTTTTTGTAACTGGACCTGGAAATTGAAATTTATCCGTGTATTTCCCATGTCTTTACTACTGTAAAAGATAATGCAATAATTCATGTAATGGATATGATTTGGTTTTGATTTTGGATCCTTCACTTAAACTTGGCTTATTTACTGTAACTGTTCTTTTTGAGCTCGATTTTTCCCTCACCTCATTCTGGTCAAATGGTCATCAATGGTCATCAAGCTGATGACTGTTGGAGAGAAATAAAATTTGCATAAATTATGATGTTGAAGTAGTACGCGAAAAAGGAAGAAAAGGGAAGGGATTTAACACAACTTTGTTGTGAAGAAAAAACTCAGTTTAGGAGAAAACACCTTGGTACTGTGCCAAAGAGCAGCCCTACTTCTTAGGATGTCATCAATCCTAGTGCTGCTCTAAGGTGAGCGTGTTTATGCCAAGTTTCATCAAAACATTTTAAATTCTAGAGATTCTATAGATGTTGCATTTGGATTAGTAATATGTCTTTATAGTTGATACAGGGGATATTACAACTCTATAGTTTGACATACTTGTCCTATACTTCAATCTATTCATCGGCACTAGTCTTGATTAATAGGCCGAAGCTTTAGTATGCTTAACTCTGCGTTTCATATTAAAGTTCTTGAATGAATCCTAAATTAAGTGTTTTTTTAGGATAATCTCATTTTTTAACATTATAATACAACAACGCAGAGTGAATGGATTTGTATATTTGGAACTATCTATGTAGATTAAAATTAACGTGTTCATTAATTGAGTAACATTTGGTTAAATGCTGAAACTTAAATAAATATTATCATCATCTATTTTGTTGTGGAGTCTTCTTGCAAGATGATTATTAGGAAGATTTATGCATGTTCATTTTGGTGTTATTGATAGCTATGAACCGGATATACCTTTTCTCAAAGGATATATACCAAAGATTTTAGTTACTACCATGTATGTGGCATGAATTTTCTATAGTGAGAGGCATTCCATAGACTGTTTTCCTTTCTTATGAATGTTGGAACTACTACACACCTACATGCGGACTCTTAGCTAGAGCATGCAACTACTACACATCTACATGCGGACTCTTAGAGCATGGGAGTGCATGCAAGATTCCTTTTGCATGATTTACGCCTTCATTTTCTCCTTATTTAACTCCACAATTGGTTAGTTCTTCTGCACGATTTACTCCATGGTTTGCTCCTTCTTTCACTCTGCAACTGGCTAGTTATCTTCGGAACTTGTTGTAGGTGTTGAGTCTTCTCATTGATCACCACTATGGTGCATTACTTTGGGATCTTCACCTAGTAATGCTATATCATGAGCATTGTAACCTATTTTCTAATGAACCATTCTTTTCTTCTTTCGATTTTCTTTTAGTGTTTTTGCTTTGCAAAGTTGTGTGTTCAACCTTTACTAGCTAGATTCATCTATGCAGGTTTTCTAACACATTTACATGGTATTAGAGCCACCAGGTTTCTAGATAAAAGGCACACCAGTACTTTATTTTGCAGGTATTACAGCTTGGAGATCGAAGATTGACAGAAAATGGAGTTTCCCAAAGCATCGATCCTAACACCATACAATTATCACGAATGGAAGGACCAAATGGCTCGATACCTTCATCATAAAGGATTGTAAAGGATTACCATGGCTACAGAAGTGGAACCCACTTCAGCCATAGAGAAATCCAAGTACCTCGACCGTATGGATGAGGCCCACGGATCCATATGCATGTGCATCTCTCCAGAGTTCTAGTTTCATCTATCTGCCTGCGATACTCCCAATGAGATTTGGAAAAAAGTTGAAGATCTCTACGGGAAACAGGATGAGATAAAAGGATATCTACTCGAAGTGGAGCTATTATTATTGGATCCATAGAACTATGAGCTACTGACATTGGATCCACGAAACTATGACAAAATTCAAGACTTCTTCACCAAATATAATGATCTGTTGCTGCAACTCAAGGGTTGTGGAATTGACAAATCCAAGGAGGCGAGTTGCCAAGTTCTCTCTATTACGTCAAAGATTGGACTGGAATACTCTATCTTTGTGTCTACCTTTCATTCAGTAAGGCTCGCAATAGGTAAATCCTACACAATGCCTTCTCTCAAAGAATTTATGGAGTCCTTTATTTTTGAGCAAGATAAACTAATTGGCATGGGGAAAATCAAATCTCCAAAAGAACATGCACTTGCTGTACATGATGGCAGCCACAATAAAAATCATAGATCTTATTCAAATTAGAAAAATCAGCAGTAGAAAGACAAGGGAAAGCGCATTCCCATCCAAGGAAGGAAGGGTACACCAAGCCCTTCAATGACTCCTCTGGCTCGAGAAATGAGAAAGGGAAGAAAGGAAACAGATGCACCTACTTTCAAAGAGGATTCCATCCAAAATCCTCTTGCATGGAGAAACAAATTGACCAAATGGTAGAAATCCTTCAGAAGTAAAACCTTGGGGACCACATCCCTCAGGGCGGCAAGAAGAAAAATGAGGATCCGCCACACAGGAAATGTAACAATTTTCATGCTTTAGTTGCAATTAATTCTTCTCCTGATGCATGGATTATAGATTCTGGTGCATCACATCATATGGCTTCTGCAAAGGAAGTCTATTCCTCTTTGGATGCATGCAAAGGACCTCCCATCCTCATGGGAGATGACTCGCCTATTGAGGTGACCGGAAAAGGTAGAGTGGAACTTTTACATGGAAGCTTTGAAGATGTGCTTCATGTTCCAAAAATTTTGGTAAACCTACTTTTAGTTTATCAGATCACTCATTCTGGCACTCGAAAGAGAGTGGAATTCACTCCAGATGCAGTGAACATATATGATCTACATAGCAGCGCCAAAATTGCAACTGGTGAGGTAAACAATGGAGCCAGACTGTATACATTTTCTGAATTTATTGAATCTGAATCCTCCTTATTGCTTACACATGCTGATGATAGTAGTAGGCTTTGGCACGAGAGGTTTGGTCACTTAAATTACAGGTATATATAGCAGCTAAGCAAGAATGAGATGCTGGAAGGCTTGCCAAATATCAGTTTCTCTAAAGGAGTTTGTGAAGGGTGTGTTCTTGGCAAACATCTGAGAGAAAAGTTTGACACCGGCAAGACTCGCAGAGCATCCTCTTCTCTAGATCTGATCCATAGTGATCTCATGGGGCCTTTTCCTCATCCTTCCATTAACAGAGTAAGGTATGTGCTTACATTTATTGATGATTTCTCACGGTATACTTGGGTGTATCTTCTCAGGAACAAATTTGAAGTTTTTGAGCACTTTGAAGATTTCAAGGTAGTAGTTGAGACACAGTCAGAGAGAAAGATCAAAGCCCTCTATACAGACAATGGGGGGGAATATGTTAACACAACACTTCGAAACCTTTGCCTTCAGTCAGGCATACAGTTATAGTACTTAGTTCCATACACTCCGCAGCAGAACAGAGTTGCTGAGAGAAAGAATCGATCTCTTAAAGAGATGGCTTCCTGCATGTTGCATGCTAAGTCACTAGCTCATAAGCTATGGGTTGAAGCACTTAATTGTCCTAACTACATCTAGAACAAATCTCCTCATAGGTCTGTCAAGGATCAGACCCCCTTTGAGGCTTGGAGTGGCATTAAACTGGAAGTCATTCACCTCCGTGTTTTCAGCTCTCAAGCATGGGCCCAGATCCCCTCTGAAAAGAGGAAAGCTCTTGATCCACAGAGCATTAAGTGCATATTTGTTGGATACCCTGATGGTGTGAAGGGATATCGACTGCTGATTCCCTCTACGGACAAGCTCATCATTGAGCGAAGTTCAAAATTTGAGGAAAGTCTCTCGCATGCACCTCAATCGCCGCATGCAGACACTTTTTATCTACCTCAGGTCCAAGATGATGACTCAGTGCACTCAGATGCATATACAAATCATGTAGATGCTGAGGAAGAGCATGCAGATGTAGAGACAGGGTCTTCATATACAAATCTAGTGCACACAAATAATGATCGACATCCAAGCCCAGATCGGGCTTCCAGCAGTGAATCATATCCCCCTGTCATAAATCAGAGAACAAGGAGCTTACATGAGATATATGCACAAGACCAACCAGCTACTAGAAATGGTCTCGTGGGGGATAATTCTGATCTGCAGAGGACTACCTCAGAGTTTATTGAGCATCCTCTTGTCCCCACTGCCACTGAACCATTGCCCTCCTGGCATTGTCATTTGGTTCAGTCTTCTGATCCACAGTCTTATGATGAGGCTGTTGGGCATCCATCTTGGGAGTTTGCCATGGAGGAGGAGTATAACTCCCTCCTTGAGATCCAGACTTGGGATCTGGTCCCCCTTCCTTCAGGAAGGAAACTTGTCCAATGCAAATGGGTCTACAGGACCAAGAGTGCTGCAGATGGGAAAATCACCAGATGGAAAGCAAGGCTAGTAGCCAAAGGCTTCCAACAAGTGCATGGCATTGATTATGACGAGAGCTTTGTTCCAGTAGCAAATATGGATTCCATACGCCTTACACTTGCCATTGCATTTGCCCAGTGGTGGGAAGTACATTAGATGGATGTGAAGAATACCTTTCTTCACGAAGACCTGTCTGAGGAGATCTACATGGAGCAGCCACATGGTTTCATTCAGGATTCATCTTTGGTCTGCAAACTGAAGAAATCTCTCTATGGCCTTAAGCAGGCCCTGAGAGCTTGGTATGCGAAGATGGATTCTTTTCTCTTATCACAAAACTTTGAAAGATGTAAGTCTGATTCGAATGTTTACATGCTTAGGACACATGATTCTCTTCTTATCTTAGTTTTGTATGTGGATGATCTCCTAATCATTGGCAGCTCGGTTTCAGCCATTGTGACAGTCAAGAGGGCCTTACATGATAGGTTCTTGATGATGGACATGGGTCCATTACACTTCTTTCTTCGTCTTGAGATTAGCCAGGATGCCATAGGCATCAAACTCTCTCAGGCTAAGTATGTACGGGATCTCCTTGAGAGATTTCGCATGACTGACTACAAGCCAGAATCGACTCCTTTTCTGTCTGGGGTTTGCCTTGAGGATGGAGGTGACACTCCATTAGTTGACAACACTCTCTATCGATAGCTAGTGGGAAGCTTATTGTACCTCACCCACTCTAGACTAGATCTCTCATATGTAGTAGGGGCAGTTTCCAGATACATGCAGGAGCCGCATGAGCTACACTGGAACGCTGCCAAGCACATCCTCCGATATGTGCAGGGCACCATCACCTTCGGGATTCACTATGCAACAAGCACTACATTGAATCTTCTTGGATTCACAGATTCTGATTGTGCAGGAGACATCATTGATCGCAAGTCCACCTCTGGATATTTACTCAGTCTAGGATTGGCCCTATCTATTGGTCGAGCAAGAAGCAGGTTGCTATTTCTCTCTCTTTAGCTGAGGCTGAGTACATAGGAGTAGTCAACATCACCATTCAGGCTCTATGGCTACAACACTTCCTCACTAAGTTGGGCGTCCAGTACCACCAGCCCATTGTCATTTGGTGTGACAACCAGAGCACTCTCAAATTTTGCAGGGATCCATTACAGTGGCAGCGGACGAAGCACATAGAGATCCATATGCACTACATCAGAGACTTAGTACATGATCGGGTCATTGATTTTCAGTTCTGTCCCTCAGCAGAACAGACTACAGACATCTTCACCAAGACATTCACTGAGTAGAAGTTTCGCTCTCTGCGTGATCGTCTTGGAGTGAAGGACACAATTGCTTAGCAACTATTTTTTCTTCCTCTTTTCTTTTGATTACATTGTATTTTTTTTTGGGGGGGGTTTCCCACGAGGTTTTCCCTCTTTCCTCAATTTTTGTACAGGTTGCACTGTTTTTGGGTGACCTTTGGCCTTAGTTGCCAGGACCCATTTTCTATTTTTCCCCATAGTGGTGTTCAGGGAGGGTGTTGGAACTACTACACACCTAAATGCGGTCTCTTAGTTAGAGCATGCGACTACATGCAACTACTACACATCAACATGCTGACTCTTAGTTAGAGCATGGGACTACATGCAAGATTCCTTTTGCATGATTTACTCCTTGATTTTCTCCTTCTTTAACTCTGCAACTGGTTAATTCTTCTGCTTACTCCATGATTTGCTCCTTCTTTCACTCTGCAACTGGCTAGTTATCTTCGGAACTTGTTGTAGGTGTTGAGTCTTCTCATTGATCACCACTATGGTGCATTAACTTGGGATCTTCACCCAGTAATGCTATATCATGAGCATTGTAACCTATTTTCTAATGAACCATTCTTTTATTCTTTCGACTTTCTTTTAGTGTTTTTGCTCTGCAAAGCTCTGTGTTCAACCTTTACTAGCTAGATTCATCTGTGCATGTTTTCTAACACTTTTACAATGAAGAGAGATCCCCGACTGAACATTCCATCTTAGCATACCTATTAGATGATGTACATTGGAAATGCATGGTTAACACAGTGCACGGAGGTTAACTCCCTTATATGCCCTTTGGCATTAGGGCAATACATTTTCCATGTTTTCCTTCCATCATAGGCTTCATTCTTACTTCAATCCTATATCTTTCCCGTGATAGTCTAGACCCTGTCACAGTTTTTGTATAATGTTTTTCTCACATATCCTTCATGCTTCCACATGCTTTCTTGGTTATCTATTTATAGATTACATTTTTTTTCCTTTCACATGGTTTCTCTTATTTATTTTTCTATGGACCATATGGTTTGACACAATGGTTTGTGCATAAGTGTTTGTTCATTGTTCGTCTATATAGACCACATAGTTTATTTCAACGGTTTTTGCTTTAGAATATGCCAGCCTTTTCTTAGTATTGAAAAGCATGATTTGTATTATTTTTTTTCAAAGAATATTTTCCAATTGGTTATTACTATCACAGCATGATTTTTATAATCTTTAGATGTTTTCGTATATTGTTATTGACAAGTATGATTGAAATAAAGGTTTTTTCCAAGAATATATTCCAATTAGTATAACACTATATGTATCTTTGTTGGTTTACATTGGAAATGCATAGAGATCAACTCCCTAACATGCACACTTTGGCATGCTTGTAACACATTTTCCATGCTTTTTATCCATCTAATAGACGCTTGATTCTTGTATCTTTCCAATTACAGTTTGTCAGCGAATGTATGATGTATTTGTCATAGTTTCTTTGACGGTCTCTCTTTGTTGTTTGTCTATAGCCCACAGTTTATCTCCTACTGATATTTCTTCGTTGCACGCCAGTAAACCACAGTTTGACACAATGGTTTGTGCATCAGAATATGCCGAACTTTTGAAATCAGAATGGTTCGAATTTTATGATTTAGTTATTTAAAAGACAGTAAATAATGAAAAAATATTTAAAATAATTAGTAAAAATATTACAAATGAAATATGCGAAGTGGGAAAGTGTATGAGTATGTGAGTGTGAACCTATCAAAATGATATTGAGTGTAATAAATTTTGAAAGAAATATATAATTAAAAATGTTTTAAGTAGTTTTAAGAACTAATTTTTTTAAGTAGTTTCTAGAATTATAAAAATAACCATACGTCATTACTATGTTTATTAATATTGATTAATATGATCAAGTATTAAACTGATAATTAGTCATTGCTATTAAACTCATAATATAAAGGAAAGATGTTCCCATTATTTTTAACAAATTACTAATTAAAATTAATAATAGTAAGCCCCAAGGGTTAACTCAATTAGTTGAGTTATCATCACTAAAGCACCTTGCTAATGAGAGGCTACTAGGTCAATTCTCCTCGACACCCTTGTAGTTAGGCCTTCTGATAAGATGATAGTATGAGTTTACCTGGATATTCCTTCGGAAAAATAAATAAATAAATTATGTATCAACAATCAAGTAAATTGAAGATTGTACTTTAAAAAATAGCAAAATAACATCATGGGAAATAACCTAAACTGGTATAGCAATAATTTAAATGTTGAAAAAAATATTAGCTCATTTAATCTTTGCTTTAATTTGCGGCATTATGCTCATGATGTTATAATAAAAATTTCAACTGTGTTAATATTCAATCAACAACTTAACACTTAGGAGTGTCTTAACAATACAAATCATATTTACAAATGCATTCCACTTAAACAAATCTATGGTATTTATATTTTTATTAATTTTTCTTCAAGATTTCTTAATTCTTAATGTTTAATTCTTTGCATAAAGCCTTTTTCACTATATGAGACAAGAAATGTGAGATTTATTTCTTCATTATTGAAATAGATTTCAGTTTCTTTCTCTTTACATATAAATGGCTCTTCATTATTTTCACTTTGAACGAGTGTACAAAGTGGATCCATTTAACAAATTTGTGTGGACAACTTTCTTTCTTCTTGGTAGAGTATTTGGATTTTGCTCTATGTATGTGCATAATTCTTTCCAAAGGCAATTTGTTTGTGTAATTGGCTTGCTTCTCCCTCCCTAAGTATTGAATCAGGTTGGATAGAGAAGCATTGTCAAATGACAGGGGATAGTCATGGTGGTTATTGCCTTGGTCACTAGAAAGCTTCGTAGATGCTTGGCCATCTATAGAGGTTTCTTAATTTTGGGTAGTTAACTTACTCTAAAATTAAATAAGACATTCAATGTGTTCCGTGTAATATAGATATAAAGAAAACATCTAAAGAAAAGTAATTGCACAATGATCTAGTCCAAGAAAACAAAGTTTTCCACAAACCAATTAAGCCTTTCAACTTTTTCAGCTTATTTGCTTATACCAAACATTTGTGTAGAGTTTCAACCAATTAACATTTCATTGAGTATGTATTTACAAATCAGTGATTTTGGGATCAAATCCCACAAAGCAATTCTATACTTGCTCTTCAAATTCCTTCAAGCTTTTGAAAGTAAAACCAATGAATTATCAATATAATTTTACCATCATAAAAAACAATTAGAAGGCCTTTAGCCCGCTCAAATTGCTCATCAGTTAGGCTTGAACCAACATCTCTTCTAGATAAATTCAATAACTCTAATTTAATAATCCGATTGGCCTTTCTTTGTACCTTTTGGGACAATTGCTAGTTTTAATCATTTTTAATATGTAATTTATGGTGGGTAGAGTGTTTGATTTATTAATAAACCAAAACTTGTAAATCTATTTGGAAATCTAGTTGTCTTTCGTGTAATTTTTGGTAAGTTTTTATAGTAGGTTTTTCTAGTCTAATTTCTCTAAAACTCTGCATGAATTTATTGAAATCTTAAGTTTGATAAATAACCCCTAAACAATCCAAGTGCTCTAGGGATTTTTCAGGGTGTTCAATCCATATATACAATTAAAAACCAGTAAATGTCCCATAAAATAGATGTTTTGTATATCTATTTTACCTAATTCCTTGAGAACTGATCAGAGAAAACTCAAAATTGTTAAAATTGTTACCTAGTGTTGTACCCTTTGTTAAGCCCCGTTGCCCCTAATCACAATTGCGGTTCCAAAAATTAAAAACAGAGAACAAAGCATGCTCTCAACTTAAATGGATTCCATAATCAAACATTTCGTATCGTATTAAAAATAACGTGTTATCGCCTGAACCGAACAGTCTTAACGAATTTTAGAAAAATTTTGACCAGTACGGCTGAATTTGGTAACTGTGCCGGCAAGAACAAAGTTCGCTAATGGTCTAAATGCTTGGCTCCTCCGAAAGTGGACGAAATTATTTTCTACACCATCGGTCTAGGACTAATCCAATATCCAAGACAGTCTTGCGAAGGTCCCAACGGATCAAGATTTGCAGCGAGTATGAATCACTTATCGTTTGTTGTGCCATCGATTTCTTCGATCCTTCAAGGTCACCATTTTGACCTGAAAGGGCTAGAAATTGTAATTACTCCAGTATGTGAGAGGGGTCTAAATTTAGGAGAGTTCAAGTCTAGTGAGTTAAGCTATAATCCAGGAAAAATTAAATTTAGTGTGTATGTGAAGTTATTTGAAGGTTTAAATGATGATGATGGTGGTTAACGTTAGTTGAGATTAAATATTTTTTATTAAGTTTATTGTCTAATTAAATTTGTGTGATCAATTGAAGAATCATAACTCTTAGAGAATCATAACTCTTATAATTATATGTGTCAAATTTTGTGCTTTCCTCCTCCTCTGTCTTTCTAACAAATTGATATAAGAGTTTATAATCTAAAAGGATATAAAATCTACAACCAGAGCTTTAGAGCCACACCATGTGAGTGATAAAAAATTGAAAGTTTTTCCGCCACATTCCGTGAGAAATAAGTCACGGTGCAGAGTCATCGTGAGAGCACAAAGTTGCTGCCAGCATCGAGCTGTAAGAAAGCTCCAGCCACTATCGACGGAGAATCTCAGTCTAAAGCTACAGCTGCTAAGTGTTTAAGGAGCTGTTGTGAACCAGCACCATCAGTTTGTTGAAGAATTTGGAAGTAATTCATTTTCTGGAAAGTCAAAGCAGCGCTGTGACTAACATCATTATTATTTTTTCATTTAAAATGCTAAGTTTTATTAATGGTTGAAAGGTATTAAAACAGAGTAAGGTCTTCTTTATATGCCGAAGCCTTTTATTCATTTCTGAAATATGAGATGAGTATGTTATCGGTTGGTTTACCATCTCCAGCTCTACGATTGAAACCACCCTTGAGCTAGAAAGTTGCTTACGTCTTATGTAGAGCAGGTAGTCGGTCGTAGTGGTATGTAAAAGAGGTGGCCTGAAAAGCAAGAGGCCTCGTTATTCCAGTTTTAAAACTCTTGAAAATAAAGGTTTGGATATAAGTGGCAGTTTAAAGGTGGAATGTAAAAGAGGTGGCCTGAAAAGCAAGAGGCCTCGTTATTCCAGTTTTAAAACTCTTGAAAATAAAGGATTGGATATAAGTGGCAGTGTAAAGATGGAAGTGATATTAAAAAGGATTTAAAAAATGGTTTTATTTGGAGTTAAGGGTTTCTTTTAAGTTTTAAATGGCATGGTATATAAAGATAAAGAAAAGAGATTTATTTTCCAGAGAGTTTAAGTCTTTGTAAAATTCATTGGTTTATAAAAATATTTTTGTCTTTTGTTAAGTATGATAGTTTTTTGGGTGAAGATTGTGCCTCATGGACCTTATATTAAAAATCATTTTTTTTTCTACGACAATATGAAAGATGGCCTCATGCAATCTTGAAAGCAGTGATAAGACAAATGAAAGGCTGCAGTCATGGGTTCAAAAGTGCGACTAAAGAAAATTAAGAAAATGAAGAGACAAATATTCTTTTCATATTTAGAGAGGTTCAAGTTGCAGCCGAGGAACTCGGAAGTATAACAGAAGATAAAGAAGAAATTGAGGTTGATTGGTCTAGCTTTCATCTACTACCACCTCCTATATTTACTACAAATGCTAAATCTTCCAAGGAAGCATGGAATATCTTAGAAGAAGAATTTGGTGCAAGGGAAAGTGACATGCAACGGCAAGATGTGTCACAATTTGTTGAGTCAGCCACAGTTATGAGAGCAGACTCTGAGAAGACAACAAAGATTGGAGAATCCCACTCAAACGTGGATGATGGTCATGAAGGCTATAAAAGTGAAACCCATAATGAAAACATGAATATGGATGAAGAAGATGTAACAAAGATTACAAAGACAGAGTTTGAAGCTTCTATGAGTGAAATAGAGGAGGAGCATATCAATTTTTAAGGAACCCACTATAACATGGATGCTGCAGATGATGGTTAATCCCACTGTGATGAAACATATGTGGATGATGATAACAAAGTGAGATGTGAATTGATAAATCCAACCACAAATGATTGGTTTAAAATTTTCAATGAGAACATGTGTGCCAAGATATCCCACCATATAGTGGATGAAAATTATGTTGATGTTAACTTTGATGATGAAAAATTAACTAGTGATGAGTGGTTGCACATGGTGCAACCAAAAACTCTTAGTGATATGTTTTTATTTGGTGAGAGAAGCCCACTTGTGTTCAGAAGCCAAGTGCAAGACAACCTATTTACAACAACAAAAGCTTATAATATAGTGGAAAAAAAAAGAGAAGGAAGAGGAAGAGAATGAATTTCTCACTGTAGAGCACAATGAAGATATTTTTGACATCGATTTTGAGTATGCAGGTAAACAGCATAATGGTCCAACTAAAAGAGAATATGAAGAATAGGATGCAGGCAAGGACATGGATGTTTATGAAGATAAAGATGAATTCATTGAAACCACTGTTCAACAATGGAGTCAATAAGAGATAATATTCTACTATCAAGAAATATGGCAAAAAGAAACACAGGAAGAAGACAATTTGAAGATGAACGGTTGTGGCAGTAACCCATAGTTGAACGAATACTTGAAGAGGAAGTTGTAGAAGACCGACTCAGATCAAATTCAAGACAAGCAAAAGAAACATTACAACAACAAGAAGTAAATAAATATGAATCCTACATCAAGAATGCACAACAAAGAATGAAGCAATTTCGAGGATACAGAATCTTGAAGTTTTGAGTCATTGTAAGTATAGTTAATGCATAGACCAGCGGACATGTTTGAGTGATGATTTAGTTAATTTCTATTGTAAGCTTCGCAGACATATTTGAGTCATGTTAAGTCATCTTTGAGTTATGTTGAGTCATACAGTCATAATTAAGGGGGAGTGTTACAAATTGTAATTATTCTTGCATGCCAGAGTATGCTAAATTTAGGAGAGTCAGTTAAGTGAGTCAAGTCAAGTGAGTTTGAGTTAAGTTATAGTTTGAGAAAAGTCAAATTTAGTATGTTTGTGCATTTGAAGTTATTTTAGACAAGTCACTAGTCAAAAAAGTTTAAATACCCCTCACCGGATTCATTGTCTAGTCAAATTTGTATGATCGATTGAAGAATTGTAGCTCGTATTATTGTGTGTGTCTAATATTATTTTTTGTGGTCTTTGTGGTCTTGCCCGACAACTCTTCCGTGCAATTTGATTATACTGCAGAGAACATAAGCAGAGACCTCGAGTGCCCAGTGAAATGCATAAAAGTTAAAATTCTTAGCTATAACACAACAATTCAAGTAATTCTCCAGGGAACGAATATATTTGCTTGTGAAAGACATCTTATCCATCTTCACGGTTATGCATCTTACATCGTTGTACTAGGTTCTGGTAATTATAATCCACATACAGATCCTGAGAATTTCAACTTAATGGATACTCTTATGCACAAAACCGTGAAAGTTCCAGTGAATGGTTGGGCTGCTATAAGATTCATTGCTGACAATCCTGGTAAGCAAATATTTGTACACCATTCGACTCTCTTGTTTCTGTGTATTATTTTTAAATCCTTTATGTTGGTGATGGTGATTATGTATGGCAGGAGCTAGGCCGATGCACTACCACTTACACGTTCACATAACATGGGTGTTGGTGATGGTTTTTGTGGTTAACAATTGAATTGACTCTCTTTTGCGTCTCGAGTCGGCCCCATTAAATCTTCCACAACGCTGAGGACAACTGCAATGGATACAGATCGATCGTAATGATAGACAACATTCTTAATATATTTGTCAGCTCATTTCTTTTCTTATATCAATATCGATCACAAGTTGTTTATTCGATTGCAAAAATGTTTCCCAACATATGCAATCGTTGGTATTATTATTCAACGATAATTCACTAGTTAAGTTTATATCAACTGATTTTTAGTGTGTGACAAATTTCAAGGGAAAATTAACGCTATTGTTCGTATTCTTATTCAATGAAAAACCATAGAAATTTTATATTCTAATAATTTTTTCAGAGCATCCACCATGTGAATCTACTTACACATCAATATTATTAAACCTAAGGGATCAACAAACCCATCAACATTATAAACCTAAGTGATCATCAAACCAAGTGGTCAATGTTAAAAACACCAGATTTATAAACTCATGAATTAATATCTTAAACCCAAGGGATTGATGTTTTAAACCCGAGGGATTTATAAACCCAAAGATTATTAATATTATAAACCTAAGGGATTAATAAACCCTAGGAATTATTAAAATTATAAATCCAACCACATTAGTAAATGTGGTTGAAAAACACTAATAAACTTTAACGGTATAAATATGATATGAATAATGAAATTAATATTCATATTAATAAATATATAATTATAAAAATAATAATAATATTAAATTATTATTATATTAAAATTTTATTGTTATTATAAATAATAACAATAATAATTAATTTATATTAATAATTAATTATAATATTTAATAATGTGTTATTATAATCATTCTAAAATAATTATTGTTATTACTAATTATTTATAATTATTATTATTATTATTATTTTCTTCTACTATTAATAATGGGTATTATTACTATTATTCAATATTATGGATTTTTGTTGTTAATTAAATTCAATATCGTTATTAATTAATAATAATAATTAATTTGTAAAATTATTTAATAATAATTAATATTATTATTATTATTTATTAAAATATATGATATTTTTTTATATATATTATTAATTATTGTTAATTAAGTAAACCAAAGGGATTTATATTAAACCCAAGGATTAATATTATAAACCTTATCAATAATATTACACAATAGCAATATGAACCCTTAGATTAATAAACTCAAGGGATTATAAACCAAAGGGAATAATATTACACGCAGTGGATTAATATTATAAACCCAAGGCACATAAATTGTAAGGAAAATATTTTAAACCCTAGAATTATCATGATTGACCATGGTTGATTTTCATATTGAGACAATCTCTATCACAATGTGATGTTGCACCATGGTTGACTGTGATTGATTTTCATATGTAGACAATCTTTGTCACAATGCAATGTTAGACCATGGTTGATTTTCATATTGAGAAAATCTTTGTAGCAATTTGATGTTGGACCACAGTTGACAATGATTATAAACTAATGGGATTTATATTACACCCAAGCATTAATATTATAAACCCTAGGAATAAGAACCTTTAGATTAATAAACCCAAGGGATTGATACTATAAACCAAAACGACCAATAAACAAAAGGGATTAATACTAAAAACCCAATGGATAAATATTATAAACCCAAGATATATAAAACCTAAGAAAAATATTATAAACGATGAAATAAACATGGTTGACCATGGTTTACCATGCTTCATTTCCATATTGACATAATCTTTTTCACAGTGTGACATTGGACCATGGTTGATTTTCATATTGAGACAATTTTTGTCATAATGTAACATTGGACCATGGTTTATTTTTATATTGAGACAATTATTGTCATAATGTGACACTGGACCATGGTTTATAGACCCAAGATATTAATATTATAAACCCAAAGGATCAGTAAGCGCAATGGATTAATAAACCCTTGGGATTAATATTATAAAACGTTGGGATTATTAATATTACAAACGTTAGGATTAATATTAAACCCTAGGAATATAAACACTAAGATTAGTATTGTAAACCAAAGGTGTTATAAAACTAAGGGATTAATATTATAAATCCAAGTAATTATAAACATTAGGATTAATATTGAACCCTACAATTAATATTATAAACCCTAAGATTAATATATCAAACCTAAGATTATTGTTATTATTATTATTATAAACACAAGGAATTAATAAATCTAAGGGATTATTGGTATTATCAACCCAATGGATTATAAACCCTAGCATTAATATTATAAACCCAAGGAATTAAAAACCCTGTAATTAATATTATAAAGCTTATGAATATAAATCTTTAGATTATAATCCTAAACCTAATATTATAAACCATAATATTAGACCCTAATTTATTCAATATCACAATGCAACATTGATTAAATTGTAGTATAATGTATAATTGTGACAATGAATGTCGCATTTCTTTTTGCATTGGGAAGATTCTTATCACACTATGACGTTGGATATATTTTTGTACCTAAGAGAAAAATAAACTCAGGTGATTAATATTATAAACCCAAGGGTTTAATAAATCCAAGGGATGACTAATATTATCAATCCAAGGAATTAATATTATAAACCCAAGATATAAATACTATAAACCCAAGGGATTAACATTATAAACCCAAAGGATTAATACACTAAAGTGATTAATATTATAAACCCAACAGATTAATAAACCCAATGGATAAATATTATAAACCAAAGGGATTAATATTACAAACATAAATGATTATTAATATTATAAACCTAAGGGATCAATAAACTGAGGGGATTACTATTGAAAACATAAGGCATTAATATTATAAACCTTTGGGATTAATATTAAACACTAGGATTAATATTTTGAACCCTAGGATTAAACCCTAGGAATATAAATCATAAGATTAATAATATAAATCCAAGGTATTATAAACCCAAGGGATTGATGAAGATGCTCTCATTTGTCCAGAAATAAAGTTATGTTGGAGAAAAGAGGGGATGGTGATTATAGGTGATTTTTGTAAGGGTTTAGGGTAAAACCAAAGGTTTTACTACAGAACTTTGTAGGCATCTAGCACTAAGTACCCGACGACCGACAGCATCCGCTCTTTGTTTCCGTTGTAGTCGCGTTCGTCTCTTTTTACTGTCGGTTACTGCTAGCATCATGGGAGATACGATGGAAGTAGAGGAGCTCGATTTTTCCGAGGACCCCTACCCTGACCGTGTCATTTTCGGAAACTGTAGCCTCCCTTCGTCAGCATCTGGCCCTATTCTCCCGTCCGTCTCTGCTCCATCTATTTCGTCGCTGGTGGTTTCCTTTCCGGGGCACTATACTGCTCCTCTGTTCATCGGGTCGCTTTCCATTGAATCTCCAACATTGGATTGCGCTCCTTTATCTCCTAGTACTCTTCACATACTTACTATGAGCACTCCTCCATCGCCCTCTTTTGATCCTCATCCGTACATTTTGACTTTCTTCACTATGTCGCCTGAAGACATCCGCACATATGAGGCTCCAAACCCTCCCCCTTCTACTCTCTCACTGTCGGGATGTTTTAAGACCCCTATGGTCAAGGTAAAGTCTATGAAAAATACCCGTTTGGAAGTTTCACCTGATCCATTGGCGAATCACCCATTTGTACCTCGTACTGGGAAGTGGAAGACAAAGTGTGTGAAGGCGACTTCAAAGGACATCACCATTCAGTTCAACGAGACCTCTGCTATTGGGTAAGCAACATATATGGCAAACATAGTACTAGTTGGGCATGTTCATGGTAGAGCGTATTCAACTACCAGACTCACCCTTTGGGTTCGGGATATTTGGGGTGGAATGCTAAAGGAACTGCTTGAGGTGTAGGTCTTACCCAGGGGTTGGTTTGCCCTACATTTTGCGAAAGAAAATTACATAGATTTGGTCCTCGCAAGGTACTGGCACATTGAGATGGATCCGGTTCTCCTAAAGAGATGGAGCCCACTCTTCGATCTTGAGAGGGGTTGGGCCACTCTAGGTACGCTTGCCAGGACTCCCACTTGAGTACTGGTGCAAGGAGGTCTTCATCAAAATCGGGAATGCCCTTGGCACCTATTTGGATCATGATCAAACTTTTGTATAATCAAAGAATAGAACCCTTGCCCGCATCCTAGTCCACTTGGATACTCGCAATGGATTGGAGGAGAGAATTACACTTCAATGGGGGAAATTCACCAAGTTCCAG